>OZ020621.1:27441089-27739089 GCA_963971575.1 Liopterus haemorrhoidalis
CGGCGTTCTCTCTTATACAAAACTTAGAGTCCTCCAGTATTCCCTATAATTTTATGATGCACGGGTACGTAAAATAATTTAGATACACTATAAAAAGTTCATGAAAAGACATGAAAAAATCTAAAAAAGAATCACGATTTATAACCATTCACTAGAACAAATTTTAATGAAACAAGATAATTTTTTTATCAATTAAATGAACAATTTATTGGTACTCTTGAAAATAAGAAAACTACTTGACACACATCAATTTATTTATCAATTTTTTTGAAATCTTTTACATTAACAACTTTTTGAAATATTTTTCAAAATAATCAATGTGACAATGAATGTGACAGTTGTCTTGGTTCCAGGGCCGCCGAAAGGACTTCTGGAGCCCCGGGGAGAAACTTTCTTTGCGGGCCCCGGGGTCCTCATTTCCAAAATACAAGTCATGAGCAAAAAAAAAGTTCCTCATTTCCAAAATACAAGTGATGGGCAAAATAAAGGTCCTGACTTCCTACGACTCTGCCCAGGCCCCCGGGCCCCAAAAACCCCAGGACCCCGGGCAACAAAAACCCCGGGGCCCAGGGACTTTTCCCCGGCCCCCCCTTCTCTTTCCGGGCCTGCTTGGTTCTCATTGTTAAAGCCTCGCGAAACGCCTTCGCACGTAATATGTAGTAACGACTTACGTCAGGTTAAGTTAGGTTATGTTAGGCGTTATAGAGAAAGGAGTATTACTGGAGATGCGGAGAGGATGCGAAGAAATGAAGGGATAAGCGTCATTAAGGAGGTGTGGAGGGGGGATAAGGAAGTGGGGGAGCAAGAAAGGACAGTTAGATTAGACAAATCAAGGAGCACAGGTAGATATAAGGAGGTCAGAACTATAAGGGTACCAAGCTACTTGAAGGGAGAAAGAGGAAGGTCAGGAGGGAGGGTTAGGAGGATTACGAGGCTAAGGTGCGGGAATGAAAAGAGGGGAAATAGATATTGGAGAAAACAGGGGGATTTGATGTGCAGGATGTGCGGGGAGGAGGAAGAAGATATAGAGCACCGAACTAAGAGGTGTAGGGAGATGACAGTGTGGTCGGGGAACATATTAGACCTGTTGCACAAAGATGGAAGGGTGAGAGGTGGACGAGGGAATTAGAGGCAAGCAGGATTGAGATTGGGGAAAGATAACAGGAAGGTATAAAGGAAGGAAGGAAGAGACCCGGTGGGAAGTAGAAGGGGGGAAAAGGAAGGAAGGAAGGGGACTGAGGTTACCTGGGAATGGGGAGGAAGGAAGAAAGGGACATAAGAGGAGGGGTGAAGAAATGGTTGGAAGGGAAGAGATTGCAATAAAATAAATAGTAATTGTAATGTAATGTAATGTATGGTTAATATGACGTTGGGATGAGGATAGGAGATATGATATATTTTGTAATTGTAGTAAATACCCTAAATACCAAAAGGTCAAGGGGAAATAAAGGATTATATATACTTAAATATAGGCTATTATTATCATAGGTTACATGAAACGTATAAAACGAATTTTCACTTTAATATTTATTTGCTAATTTATTTTGTGCCTACGCCACTGTTTCCCGGAGAGAGAGGTGAAGAAAATACGAGAGGATGGATAGAATTGGTATGAGAGGACAGAGTGAACGGCGAAGCAATACGCTCAGCCAGCGATATAAGATCGATTCGTTATAGGATTAGCTTTTAATTAGAAGGTACGTCATAGACGTCCCGGCCCGATCCGCTATCTAAAATGATGACTAGCTAAATGGATATTTTTAGAGAATAAAGTTTGACGTAGACTATTTTTGGTTTTATTGTTTAAAATACTTTTATAAGCAGAAAGCTTAATGATCTTTTAATATTAAAAAATATATAGTAAGCGTTTTTTAACTTTCTTAGAAATAATGAGGCTAGGTAATAAATTCAGAACTCTGAATCTGAAAGGTCACGTAACAGGATAAATAAGAAAACGGCTATGATTTGAGGTTGTTTTGCACTAAAATAAAATTAACATATTTCTGCACGGTACAGCAAGTACAAAAAATAACCTAAAAATGTTGTCAAGTAGATCATTTCAATCACGTGACCTGTAGCATTTCAAAATGTCAGAGATAGGGCAAGCAAACAAATTGTTTAGCACGTGCAACAATGGCGTTTAGTTGTACGGGTTTTTCTTGGATTTCCACCGAAATAAATATAATATTAATTATGTAAATTCTTTATTAAAGCGACTAGTTTCGCTCATTCGAGCATTATCAAGCTATAAAAAAAAAATTTGAAAATAGAAAAATATAATTTTGAAAATATAAATAGATCAAATGATGACAAAAATAAAAATAAAAATATAAAAAATTATAAAAAACATAAAAACGTACCTGATTGTCGAAAATGATAAATACAAATAAATAATAAATAAATAAAAGTTAACATAATGGTCAAAATACGCGGTAAAACCTTGTCAGAAAATAAAATGGAGTATGCTAACGGTTGCTTAGGCAAGTCATAACTTTTGAATACGTCCGATGTGTATTGTTAAAATAAGTCTGAACGTTTAAATTCTGGTCGGTAATGAAGATAAAACAATTTTCAATAAATTTACGTTTGTAAGTGTTGCATTCTTCCGCTAGAATGCGTGCGGTTGTATAAAAATTAGCGTCATGTCCAGTTTCCAAAATATGTAAACATAATCCTGAATGTTCCTGGTTGTTGTTTTTAATATTGGTAATGTGTTGAGATATTCTTTTTTTCAAATATTGTTTTGATTCCCCGATATATCTTTTGGAACATTCAGAGCATGTAATTTGGTGTATAATGTTGGGTCTGTCTAGTCTGTCAATTTTATCTTTGATATTTGTAAAAATGGTATTTCTTATACTGGAATCCAAGAAAAAACCCGTACAACTCCTATTACATAACCACCAATAATCTTATACATTCAAAGGCGTTTAGTGTTTTATGTAATTTTTGTGAGTTTTGTATAAACATTTAATGAATCAGACATAAGTGTATATTTTACAAAATTAGGTGATGTTAGGGAATGATACTTCAAAAAATTGACTACATAAACAATTTTGATCCGTATTCTTTGTAGGATAACAATGTTGAATTTAATTCGGAAGACATGCCACCAATTACAAATATAGCTGGGTTCGGGAAGCCAGCTCGGAGTGTTCCGAGTCACTCTATTTAGCTCCATACCACTCGAGAAAACTCGTTTAGGTATTTTCTCGAACGCTCTGGAGTTAAATAGAGTGACTCGGAGCACTCCGAGCTTGCTTCCTGAGCCCAGCTTATGGACATTGTTGCATATTTAGTGTTAATGCACAATTGTGATATACTTTTTTACTGAATAAGATTTTCCATAATATTCATAATAATAATAATAAATTCCTAGTCCTACCGAAGTAGACGGAACAATTTTTTAGCAGAACGATGAGCAACGCCAGACTTTCGCACAGCATTTTCTATTAGGTATAGTTTTTTATTAAATGGTGCCCCGGTGTGGCCAAGATGTAAACATGATACCCAATTTGGACTGTTTATATCTTCAATATTAGACGATTTTCCTACAATAGTAATAATTCAAATGAGACTTTTTTAAATTGATTTATTTATTTAAGTAAATTATATTGGTTGGCACTGTAACTGGCATCTTTTATAAGGTAACCGACCAGTTCATCGAAAATCAATTCATCGAAAATCAATTCATCGAAAATCAATTCATCGAATATCAATTCATCGGAAATCAATTCATCGAAAATCAATTCATCGAAAATCAATTCATCGAAAATCAATTCATCGAATGATCAATTCATCAAATCGTCAATTCATCGAAAAAAAAATATTTTGTAAATATTTGAGAGGAATGCCGAGGGGATCGGAAAGTAAAAAAATTAACATATTTCTGCACGGTACAGCAAGTACAAAAAATAACCTAAAAATGTTGTCAAGTAGATCATTTCAATCACGTGACCTGTAGCATTTCAAAATGTCAGAGATAGGGCAAGCAAACAAGTTGTTTAGCACGTGCAACAAAGGCGTTTAGTATTTTATGTAATTTTTGTGAGTTTTGTATAAACATTTAGTGAATCAGACATAAGTGTATATTTTACAAAATTGGGTGATGTTAAGGAATGATACTTCAAAAAATCAATTCATCGAATGATCAATTCATCAAATAGTCAATTCATCGAAAAAAAAAAATATTTTGTAAATATTTGAGAGGAATGCCGAGGGGATCGGAAAGTCAAAAAAGCAGTGGTCAATAAAAGTAGACAGACTAAGAAATAATTGCATAAATTTTTTTATATGGTTTAAAAAAAGGTAAATAACGTGACATAGTGTTTGAATATAAATAAAGAAATATAATAAGAAAATTTACATAATACAACAAATAAATTTTTTGTTTTTAAGGTTTAATAAGACAGGTTATCGGCAATTGCACGCAAATAATTTTTATAAATTCATACACAATGATACGCATTTTAACTGGGCTAATATGGGGGAAAATAAAGTACTTTGCATCTAAAAACAAGGTAATTAGGTTAGGTTTAGTTAGTAAAAGTCTAAAACCGAGCGGAGCGAGTTACCCATCTTCTAGTTTAAGGACAAAGCACTATTTTAGGTTAGATTAGGTTAGTAAGGGTTTTGTTAGAAGAAGCCGAGCGAAGCGTGCTACCTATCTTCTAGTTTACTGTCAAAACACTATCTTAGGTTAGGTTAGGTTAGTAAGGGTTTGGTTAGAAGAAGCCGAGAGAAGTGAGCTACCCATCTTCTAGTTTAATGTCAAAACACTATCTTAGATTAGGTTAGGTTAGTAAGGGTTTGGTTAGAAGAAGCCGAGCTACCCATCTTCTAGTTTAATGACAAAACACTATCTTAAATTAGGTTAGATTAGTCAGGGTTTGGTTAGAAGAAGCCGATCGAAGCGAGCTAACCATCTTCTAGTTTAATGACAAAACAATAACTGTAGTCTGTCAACTTTTATTGACCACTGCTTTTTTGGCTTTCCGATCCCATCTGCATTCCTCTCAAATATTTACAAAAAAATTTTTTCGATAAATTGACGATTCGATGAATTAATCATTCGATGAATTGATTTTCGACGAATTGATTTTCAATTAATTGATTTTCGATTAATTGATTTTCGATGAACTTACCGTGAATCCTTTAATAACATACCTGAAATAAATTGTTTACCCTGAACAAACGCATGTTTCAATTTAGATTCTGTTCAGTCCTCTCTCTTCAATGCCTTAATCCACTACTGACGCCTAGTAAAACCAGAATATTAAAGAAAAACTAAATATCCCGTAAACGTCAATATACTACTTGTCCTATCTCTGCCATTTATAATCCGCGTTTGACAGTTGTGGCGTCACTAAAATGATCTGTTGACAAAATTGTGCAAAGATATCATGAATGGTGTAACAACCGCCCGGGCTAACCGGGCATGTACCAAGGGTTCTGGCGCCGATGGGCCCCGACGTTGAGTGTTAAAATTATGTGATTGTTAACATTTTTATGAATTGTGTGAGAAAGAGAAACTTACTAACGCCAAATCACGATTCCGAACTAATGTTTACTATGGATGTCTTGATATTTCCAAAATAAAAGATAGGGGTCACCATTTCCTTTTTTTTTTACCCTGGGTATTCTAATATTGCAGTTACACCATTGCACGTAATAGATGGAAAACTTATTTCAAAAATAAAAATATTACAGAACTGTACTATTTGCACATCTACCTCGTTATCATTTTTCCTGTGTACTCTTCTAATGAAAGTTGTGGATAATTAATTCGATATTCACCTTGGATTACAAATCTAAAAAAATCACCAGAATGTACTATATTCTATCTCAGAAAGACTGATAGTAATAAATCTTTTTGTCAGGCAGTTACCAGTGACGTGCACATTTTAAACACGTTTAAATTGGTTTTGTGTATTTCTATATTACCATTTATCATTTTATTATACGCACGCCTGTGACCATATTTATCATATCATTAAACGCACCCCTGTGACCATATTTTTCCTCAAAATTTCAGGGATACATTTTTATGATCTATTGTGTTTAACCCTAGTTCGTATTCCCATATAATATGTGCGGCACACTCGGTTGTTTTTAACAATATTTCGTTTCGAACTATTCATATTTTGTGGGCCGCTTCTGTGTGAAAAAACAATAACTTTTTACAAATAATAAATTTTATTACTATCAGTCTTTCTGAGATAGAGTATAGATATTCATTTTTTTGGGAAATTTTTATTTTAAATTTATTGTGGAATATCAAATGAAATCTTCTGAAACTCAGATGGTTATTTTTAAAATAATTTTTAATAATCGCGATTTTTAACAAAAACTAGCTAAATATTTTTTATTCCACAATCATTAATTTAGTAAGGTAAAAATTGTAAAGTCCTTAAACTAAAAGAACAACAAGTAATCTTTAAAAACTTTTTAATTTAACGTGATTTTACTTAAAAACATTTCTAAAAAATGTTGTGTAACACCCTAGCACCTAGAAGGGTTAGATTGAAAATCTGATAAAAAAATTAGATTAATGCAGAATGGTGTATTAAATGAAAGCTGAATATTGAATATTTTTACATAAAAAAATGTCCCAGATATTCATTATTTTTCTAAGGTGACCAACTTTTGATTAGTTAATATCGATATATCTGTCTTACAAAAAAGTGCAACCAAAAAACTAGGATTTTACCATTAGTACATTATATTACAAACTACCTTATAATATTTACCTACTTACATGTCCCTACTTGGTTATTATATTATACTAGGTTATTACCCGTCAACAATGACGGATTTATAATATAAAAATTTCAATTGTTTGTATGTGTATTTGGTTTTATTTTTTAACGTATCCTAATTTCGTCGCCAGTCTGCGAATCATGGGACAGGATATCACTAGTTAGCTAATCACAGGAGAGGGCGTCACCTGTCAGCCAATCAAGAAACAGGGTATCCCCAGTTAGCCAATTACGAGAACTTTAGAAAAATTGACGTCATAATGTTACCGACACTACATACAAACACTTGCTAATTATATAGTTAGATTATTTATTCATTATCTTTTTAAGATGAGTAAACGATTCATTTTTACTTAGTACATTACATTTATATTGTTAAAACTAAAAATAATTTGAGACGTTAATTTATGCCTACGAAACCCTAGACATTTCTATATGTAATTATATTCGTAGATACTTAAAGAATAAATCTGCAAAATATTGTTCATATCGGTTAAAGGATATAGGCTTGTCTAGAGTTTCTCGTTTATGCCTACGAAACCCAAAACATTTATATATAAAATTTTATCCGCAGTTTCTTAGAGAATAAATCTGCAAAATATTGTTCATATCGGTCAAAGGAAACAGGAGTATCTAGAGTTTCTTGTTTATGGCTACGAAACCCTAGGCAGTTATGTATAGAATTATATTCGTATATTCTTAGAGAATAAATCTGCAAAATATTGTTCATATCGGTCAAAGGATATAGTAGTCTCTTGTTTATTCATACGAAACCCTAGACATTTATGTATGTAATTATATTTGTAGATTCTTAGAGAATATATCTGCAAAATATTGTTCAAATTGGTCAAAGGATATAACAGTGTATATAGTTTCTTGTTTATGCCTACGAAACCCTAGACATTTCTATATGTTATTTTATTCGCAGTTTCTTAGAGAATAAATCTGAAAAATATTGTTGATATCAGTCAAATGATATAGGAGTATCTAGAGTTTCTTGTTTATGCCTACGAACCCTAGACATTTCTGTAAATAATTATATTTGTAGATTCTAAGAAAATAAATCTGCAAAATATTATTCATATTGGTCGAAGGATATAGCAGTGTATATAGTTTCTTGTTTATGCCTACGAAATCCTACAAATTTCTATATGTAATTATATTCGTAGATTCTTAGAGAATAAATCTGCAAAATACCTGTCAATCAAGTCAAACTGAGAACATCCTGTTTCCCAGTTAGCCAATCACGAGAACCTTAGGAAAAATGACGTCACAGTGTTACACAATCACTAACACACGGTAGCTAATTATATATGTACGATAAGTATATATGTGTGTACAGATGGTCGTGTCCGTAATGAATAGAAGTGGAAAGGTTGTACGGGTATAATAATAATAATAATAATAATATCGGACATATATAAAAACAACTATCTACAGCTGACCAGTTTCGGAATAGTTTATTCCTTCATCAGAGCTGCTACATAGAGGAAAATCAGAATACAGTATAAGTGTACATCGTATATGAATAAATAAATATAATATAAGTATAAGTATAATATTGTAAGACATACCTGAGATAATAGTATTAAATGTAATGGTGAGATAGATAAAAACGAGTCATGATATAAAATACAATGTGTTGAAATATAAATAAATAAATAAATAATGTAAAACGAAGTCAGGGATTAAAATTTTTAATCTCTTTAATTTCTTTCTTGGTTATATGGTTAATGGTTATACATACATGTTCTTCATTTGCATTTAAAATCTCTTTGTGTGCAATTACTAGTTAAAATCACATTGAAACAAGAAACGCAATACCGTGTTAGTTAAGATAAAACCCAACTTGTCAAAAAAGAAAATGAATAATGTCCCATAACAATAGTGATTATAAGTAAATGGTAAGATGGTTTATATTTACATGAGACTGTAAGCTGTGAAATAACATATGATATATGTGCAAGTTATGTTAAACTGTAAGTTGTTATGTTAACTATAAGTTAATGCGATTATAGTTGTATTTATGTGTTGATTTACTCAACGAATAATACGCGAATGTTACAACTAGAATATTACTGCAAACTACTTGCTCAAATATTTGCTAAGTACAGAACTGAAAATGGATTCTGCCTTTAATACGAATAATTTGTATAACAATTTCATTTTAATTACACCTGTACCATTTCATTTTGATTACTCGGAGGAATATGAATTATAAACAAGGGCAAGAATTTGCATATCAATACATTTGGGATATGTTTTCAGCGCACTCTACTAAATAATTAAATCATTTTTGTTCATTACATATTTTATTGTATGGAGTACCTTTTTGTAATATAATAGACTAGCTGGCCTGCAGAGAACGGTCGTGGTTCACTTAGTTAGTGTGTGGACTACTTAGCGGCAGGCCAGGGCTCATTCCCCGGTACCGACAAAAACACCTTACATTTCTGACTATTTCTCTCTCGGAAGGTATCGAGCAACCACCGAGGTAAAAGCCCTAAAAAAAATTCCCCAAAAATATGTTATGGGTCGCAGTGGCGCAGCCAAGATTTTATATTGGGGAGGGCCAAATTAAATTTCGAGGGCGCGCGGGCCGCGTACGGCCCTCCACCTAATTTTTTGTGGCCCCTGAAGCGTTAATGAAAAACACTTGAACATATTTAGGGAAAAAATATATTTAAAAATGTAAAATATACTCTCTTCCCCTTTTCTGTTTATAAAAAAAGTTTCAAGAAACCCTTCGGGATATTTAAAGTTCCGTCACTGCTTATCATCTTGTATGAAAAATAGACCGCGACCCAAATCAGTTCAACACCCCTGCTGTTGAATATTGATGTTTATATCAAATAATAATTTCAGTATTTGTTGATAAAAAAATAGTACTACTATTTGTTAAGCCATGTATCAAAAACCTTCATTTGATATCCCTCAAAATTTTACTTTTTTTCTTCGATAAATACATATTTGTTTATATTTTTCGCGGGATATATTTTTGAAATCTCAATATTTCTCGTACTTATGTTCAGTTCTCTAAATCAGCCGCTTGACCACAATTTCTACCGATCGAACAGACTCATGTGACGGACTAGAGATTTCTTGATTGTACCTACGAAAACCTAAAAATAACATGTAAATATGTATATTCTGTTAAATTATTTCTGTTAATCGTAATAAAATATAGCTTATATAATGTAAAATGCATAAGTCATTTTGCTCTACGATTATGTTAAATTTGTTAAATTTTCATTTCATTGGAACTTAAGGGGCGGCATGTGCCCCCAGTGCTCCCCGCCCCTGAATTCGCCACTGTTGTTCATTACAACTTATATCAGTCCTTTTTGTGTGTAAAACATCATAATTTCAAAAATAACTAAAAGTATATTGATATCCACATGTATCTACAAAATAAAACCAAATACCGATTTATAGAGCGCGATTGATTCCAAAACTACTCTTTTTATTATATTTCTACTATTTCTACTCTAGTTCACGTTTGATATGTCGTTTTAAAATTACATTCTGAAGGTTATAATGAAGCCAGATTTACTTTATCTTATCTGAATCGAATAATTAGTTGTTTAAAACAGTTTTATCATTTGACTGGGCGAATGTTTTAGTCGATGTGTCAGGGAGGAAAAGGATCAGCGTTCCCCTTCATATAATTCGTTAGAGCATATTTGGAAAGTCATGTATTTTCACGTGAACAATAAATATGTCGCTTTATCAAGAGTAGGCAATCTTAAAAAAATATATTTATACGAAAAAAAAAAAACGCCAATATTGTTTGCAACGAAGTAATTTAAAAATTAATTACTGTTGCGGTTAACAAATTTTATCTTCAACTCCCCGAGCAGCGCCGTGTAATCTGCCAGTATTGTATGAAAATTGTGCCAATTCTACTGGCCCTGGGGAGGGGCCGAAGTCCGTCGCCCTCCACCCCCCTTGGCTGCTCCACTGGTGGTTCAAATTCAACGATAATAAATTGTAGGTCCCATACAGTTGTGTTAGACAGGCAACACAAACAACACAACTGTATGCAGAGAAATGGCCAACGCTCGGAATATGCTCAATACGAACGGGTCAGTACAGAGCATCGAGCATGGCACTCTAAGAAGAAGAAGCTGGCCTGCCCGTAATTCGTACGGTATTTGTTATGGACATTTTGGCTGTAACGTAAATTAGTTGAGATATTTTAATTTCAAATAAAACAGAAATATTCGTTTCTTTATTCTAAACTACTATTTTATATATATTTTTTGCAGAGCGCTCTGAAAAGTATCCAGGTCCAGTGTATCGTTTTGTACTAAAAATCCGGTTGGTACTCCACAATCAAATTGTTCAAAATGCGAGTATGTAGCTGTTTTGGATACTGGGACATTTTGGCATTAAAGGCAAGGAAGCGGCTGATGTAGCGACGTAGCCTGCATGTGAGATTTATATTTCCAGATGATTCAAAGAGTCATCTTAAACCTCTGGTGTTACCTAAATGGCATAGATTCTAATAAAATTTTACTAGTAGAGGGTTATCTTATGAAAATTTAATTATGGGCGGTATTTGGGCTCGATTCTACGAGGGCGGTTTTATGAGTTAAACATTTCGACATCGCCCAATATTTCCCCAACCATGTTGTCAAACAATACCAACTTTATTTTATTTACAATAAAACCATGGATAACTAACCGAGAATAAAAAATGCATTGTAAAAGCGAACGTTGGAATAACCATCGGAATAAACCTCCGATAGTTATACCGCTACTCATCCGAGGTTTGTAAAAGCGGCCCTAAGTGAGTTACAATTACACATAATGAATTTTTCAACCTGTTATATCACGTTAGTATCTTTTCAACAATAATATATTTGTTAGAATAAGTAAATTTTTACAAAATACTTAGTTATAAGCATTTTGTTTAAGTACTTTTTGGTGACAGTCGGTTTTATAGTGGCCGCAGTTATTTTTTTTTACGCAATTTTGATTTAACACGGTTTAGAATACAATAGCAATACTATTTTTGCACGGTATATTTTGATGCAACACCGTTTAAATTGGGCTTATTTATAAATTCTCTGTTTGATTTTAGTTCTGTTAAAATATGTATTGCATTATAATCCCTCAACAATTAATTTCAGAGTTCGTGGTAAAAGCAAATAACCTTTAGAATAATTGGAAATAAGTGCTAATTTAGTTTCTTTTATTGCAGAAAACGTTTCGCCATTGCAGTGTGAACAGAACGGCTGAAGTGTTTCAAGTAACGACAGTTATTTATACCCTTATTCTGTACCAAAATGTATATTTAAATAGCGATGTTATGTTAAATTTCTAGCCAGATGTGCATGTTATAAAATACGACAAAATCTGATCTTTCATTTCATCATCGACAGTAAAATTAACTTCATTTTGTTTCAAAATTGGGTAGTATTTCTAGTCTCACACAAAAGATTTGATGTTTTATTATAAATAATTTTTATTATATAGATTTTTGCTGCTAAGTCCAACTTAACTAAGTTTTAGGGTATCCCCCCCCCCGTAACTCCTCAATTATCATCTAAATGAAAAAATACTTTGGAATAAAAGATTTATTTTCTTATTTTAAACTAGTTTGGTCATATATGATTTTGCTGACAATAATAAGGGAGATATACGAGGTCTGTTCAAAAAGTATCGTGAATTATGAATTTCCGCGGGTTACGTATATTCGATTTTCGATCTTTTTGTGGCGTTATGTTGCTACTCATGTCTCTCACTTATGCCGACAAGTTCGGCCATTTTGAATGTTCAGTTAATTTTTGACAGTTGCTTTGCTTGCACGTGTTTTGGCTCGTTTTCGATTTTTGCCTATACCAAAAAATGGATCAAAGAATCTGTATCAAATTTTGTGTGAAAAACAAAATTAAGTGCGCGGACGCATGCGGAATGTTGACTGTGGCATATGGTGAAGCTATCTTAGACCGAAGCAACGTTTATCGGTAGTACAAAATGTTCTCAGAGAGACGACGAAGAGCGTGCCGGACACCCGAGCACGTCAACAACAGACGAAAACGAATTTTTGGCCAAAAACAACACACTAATAATGCCGCAGCCACCGTATTCCCCAGATGTGGCCCCCTGTGACTTTTTCTTGTTCCCGAAAGTGAAGAGGCCCATGAAAGGACGACGCTACGCTACGAGTGAGGAGATAAAGACGGCATCGAAGGAGGAGCTGAACGGGATCACAAAAAATTGATTTTTTCAAGTGCTTCGAGGATTGGAAAAAACGTTGGCACAAGTGTATAATATCTAGTGGGGATTACTTTGAAGGGGACAAAATAGATATTCATGAATAAATAAATAATTTTTGAAAAAACACAAAATTTGCGATACTTTTTGAACAGACCTCGTATATGTATCCACCGTACCAAATTTCGTGAAAATATGTTCAGCCTTTTTTGGGTGAATCTCGGACAGACAGACAGACAAAAATTGTTGGTTTTGGGGATATTCCATATTAATGAGATATTAAATTAAAACTTGATGCATACATTAATGGGCGAGAACTAATAATTTTTAAAAATAGCGATTTCAGAATAAATATATCAAAAATGTTTTATTCCAAACCTTGTAATCCAGAAACAATGGTCTAGAAATTTGAAATTTGTTTAATAGTGCACATTAATGCCAACCAGGATAGTACCATGTGTTCAAAAATTACATAAGGGTTGGCTATGGAAAAATAAAATAATGTGTACTGAAATCTTTATATAACAATATAAACTTATGACAACAACAACAGTGATGACAGTTAATTAATTCTAAAGCTTTCTGTTGACATTACATTTATTTTCCATAGCCAACCCTTATGTAATTTTATAACAAACTCTGATATTTTCGAAATAAAAAATTTTTTCATTTTTTTGTTTGTTTCGTTGAAAAGATTTCTGTCTTCCGTTGGAAGAGGCGTCCAACCGAAGATTTTATGTTCATGCGGATATGTCAGATAAGCGGATATGATATATAATACGCATTCGATCCGCATTCGCACGAATTAAATGACAATCCGCAGCAAAATTGCGGATATCCGCGGATTTGCAGTGCTCTAGTCATGAAATGAAATCTCAAGAAGTGTAACAAATCTTGAAATTTTTTAAAATATCTCCACTTTATTACTCAAATGTATTGTCCTAAAAATCTAAAAACAATTTGAAATAATGCAACGTGGATATGAACTGAAATAGTGCAAAGGTTTTTTTTTTTGGTTAGATTTTTTATGCGATGACATTATCAAACCAATTCTGTAACTCAGTCACTATGATCATAGTAACTAAATTTGTCACTATGAGCAAGGTCAGTTACTATCATGAATGAAAGTCATTATACTTTTATAATATTTTATCTTGTAGTAACGTTAGTACACAGTAACTTTTTACAGAATTGATCTGTAAATGTTTTGAATTTCTCATAAGATATACATTTTTACCGACCGCCAACATATATAAGGGAGGTATTGTGATAATACCGATTTTGAAATTATAGATATCGATGGATCTCCACGAATTGAGGTCCCTACGTTATGACTATTTTTAGCATGATGTCTGTCGGTCTGTATGTCCGTCTGTATGTCTGTCTGTCCGTCTGTCAGTCTGTCCGTATGTCCGTCTGTCTGTCTTTGTACACGTGCAGAGCAAATTCGGCTGAAAGGATTTTTATGAAACTTCATATTTAAGCTTCTGCCATCAATGGCACGAGTTGATCAACTTATGGTAAAAATCGGTTGACTAAAAATGTGAGTTTTAAGATTTTTACTCGCGTCGATTTTAAGATTTTTGTGAATATCTTACAACAGAAAAATATTTCGAAAATATTTATTAAACAAAAGTTGCTATAAAAGTAATAATTAATAACTTTTATTTGAGACGTTTTTTGATAAAACGAAAAATTTCGAATAATTTTTGTAAAATTTGTTTCCATTTTTTCATACTTATATGTAACGTTTCCATGGTCATGATAAATAATATCTCTGTTAGAAAATATTAGGCCAAGTTATTTCTACTCTGCTGCTAGAATGTATTTTATATAAGTACTTTATGACGGCGGTCGGTCCTGTGGTGGCCACAGCTGATTTTTAAATTTCTTGTAGGTTATTAGGTAGGGTTACCATACGTCCTCTTTTCCCCGAACATGTTCTTTTTTAAGGCCTTAAATTTCCTCTGGCCCGGTTTTTTAAAAATGTCATGTAATTTTTATACCTACTTATGACATATTTAGAGGTATCAAAAGGTAATAAAACATTATTAAAATAGATACAATCTTATGACGTTCTTGATTATACCCAGTGATCGCATCCTACCGGTTCGGACGGGGTCGCGCGAACCGTTTATTAAAATTATTGAAACCTTAGGGAACCGGTTGTTAGAATTATTAAAAATAAATAAATTACTCTGACTTCAGTTTTGAATCGTGCGCCGTGCACTGCAGTGTTGCAAATGTAATATTTATTTTATAAGATATTAATAATACGCTATTAATTTTTTTTCCTTATATTTAATAAATGGAAGTATGTGATTTGTTTTCACTCTTAAAAATACAGAATAGGTTCCTAGATATCACATGACTTTATAGAACCGCTTCCTGAAAATTTAAGATGCCATCACTGATTATACCTACGAAAACCTAAAAATAACCCTTAAATACGCCACTGTGTACAACTAAATATCAGGTATTATGAGCTTTCATAAAGTTCTTACTATTGATTTTTGTTGCTATTGTACCCTTTAAACTCTAAGACCTTCATAATACTTTATTTCAAGGTACGTTTAAATTCAGTTGAAAATGATGCTGCAAGAGATTTTTTAATTTCCCTCAAAAATAAATATATATTCCGCACGAACGAATACCCTAGTCATCAAAAGAGCACAATCATCTATGCAGATATTCAGCGTTGAAATTCAATAAATCTCTTACGGTTTTCTTCTAAGAACACTCTTCACTAAACTTCATTTGAAAGACAATGTCCTGGCAGTTTGCTCTCACGAGCGCTTTCTATAAAACTTTGTCCAAAATAAAGAAAAGAAGCATTGTACTAAGGGAGAGAGAGAAAGATGTAAAGAGAGCTTGCACGAAGCCGATTATCCGAAGTAGAGCGTCTATTGTGTTTATCAGGTTGGTACCGGCTCCTCTGGTGTCCCTGTTCAACCAGTCTTATTTTTGCAGTTGGCTGTATTGACACAGGGGAATGAGAAAGTGCTCACGAACGAACAGGCTATCTATTTGCAACGGACCAATCTGCCACACTAAATTAAATAAGGGGGAGTATGTTATTATCTAACACTTTCCAACGTCGGTTATAAAAATGATAAGATTTTTTTGTTGGTTCTTGGAATGATATTATATAAAAAAAGTTGCATCAATATGTTAGTTAATAAACAACTCTATTTTATGTGTACGAAAGGAATTTTTATATGAATTTGTGGGCGTATGTATATAGATATACTATTCATAATAATTTTTTAATCTTAAATTCTGTTTTTATTACATACATATTTATATATTCATGTGGCCCCGAGATAACAGCTCTTTTCCACTAATAATCTATATTAATAAAATTGGACGCTATATCGGTTTTTTATTTTGTCAGCCTCATATTTGGTTTCTAAACATTTCAGATTATAAGACATTATCTGCAAGAAAATTAATTTTTGTCTGTCTCTCTGTCTGAGATTCACGCAAAAACGGCTGGACATATTTTTACGTAATTTGGTATGATTAAGGTGACCAGACGTTCCGGTTTGACCGGGATAGTCCCGGTTTTTCATCATTTGTCCCGGTATCCCGAAAGGTACCCTTTGTGTCCCGGTTAAGAACTCCAAAAAAATAAACTTCACGAACCCAATTTTTTCTAATATCCCGCAAGCCCTCAAAACATTACTTTATTTACAAATATGTCGATAAAATATTTTACAATCTAGATAAACGAATTTTCAAATAAAAACAAAGATATTTAAATATCAAGAAGTGAAACTGATCGGTTGTAAATTATCGGATATGAACGATCATCTTGTTAGGAGGCTTTACTAGATTCAAACTCATTCTATCAGACGGTTGATGAATTCTTTGTCACATCTTTATATTATGTAGAAGAATGGACAAGCTGTTTCTCATTTGGATCCATATTTCTGGGTTTTACTGAAAGCAATACCAACATGGAATGATGTTACAAAATCAAGAGGCTTGGTGAATAAATATCCCCGATATGTCAGCGCTTGAATTCTCCGCAATTGATGAAGAACTGTTATTTACGGAAATAACGAGGATAAAGAAATTTCTGGAAGAAAAATCAAATGAGGGTGAATTTAAAACTGACAGCGCAACAAATAAGTGGAAAAAAGTTTTTAGTCATTTTGATGAGAATTCTATCCCTTGTCAGCATACAAAGCTAATTGTCGAATTTTCTTTAAGTGTTCCAGCAACCAATAGTCCAATTGAAAGAGTATTCAGTCTTGTAAATTCTTTTTGGACAGAAGAAAAAAGTAGGATGCATGTCAATACAATAAAAGCAGTCATCTCAATAAAAGTAAATTCGAAAGTTGTTTGGATTTCTACGATAAAATATCCAAGAATAAAGATTTGCTGGAAAATATTCACAAATCCAAAAAGTATTCGTATAAGTAAAATTTCTTTCTTGTAATATTGTTTGTAATTATTAATTTTTTTATCTGTGGCTTATGAATAAATAATTTGATAAAACGATTTTTTTTATTCGTCCCGGTTTATGATTTTCAAAATCTGGTCACCTTAGGTATGATGATAGAGCAAAAGCAGGAATCGAACATAGGCTGTAGGGCATTTTAAAAATTTTATTCTAGGAGGGTGTTTCGGGGTAACTGTTTATTAAAAAATTTAAATATATCCGTTATTATTGACTTAACAGAAAAATATATACAACAAAAATTGTTTACAGTAATAAAGTAAATCTTTTTTACCCTAAAACTAAAATGTACATATATTCCTTATTATTGACTAAACAGCCAAATCATGAATGCCAAAAATAGTTTAGAATGAGAAAATAAGTATTTTATCTCTATGCATTTTTTCATTTAGATGAATATTTGTGGAGTTACGGGGGGACATCCTAAACCTAAACTTACCAAAAATCTCCCTTATTATTGACTTAACAGCAAAAATGTATATAATAAAATTAGTTTATAATAAGAATTCAAATCTTTATTGTTGTATATACTTTCCGATTTAATGAATATTTGGAGAGTTACGGGGGTACACCCTAAAACTAAAATCTTGAAATATCTCACTTATTATTTACTCTACATCAAAAATGTACATGCGGAAACATTAAAAAAAAAAAGTTTAATTAGTGGGAAAAAAATAAAATTATTAAAGAAGATTATTTGGGTGGGGGGGGGAGTGTTACTTATAAGGCTGAAATATCTCATTTGTCATTTACGTAACAGCAAATGAATATGAGAAATTAAATTATACCTCTCTCTTCAATGCAGATTTTAATAAGATTTGGCTGGCTATAGGCAGAGCTACCTAAAAATGAAATATCTCACTTATTAATTACTTAACATAAAAAATATACAAAAGAGTAATTTAGAAAAAATAAACGATTCATTTGCGTTCTTCTTTAAACTGAAATATTTCACTTATCATTTACGTTAGAGCAAAATATACATTACAAAAACCGTACGAAGCTCCAGCTAGTTTCTAATAAAATCAGAAAATTTACTAAAAATACCTACGTATTTAATAAAGTTGTACAGATTTTAAAAATTATATTTCCTTATTTCTGTTGATATTGTTGTCCTTGAAGGTTTTTGGGGTGGGAATGCAGGTAAACCCCAAGATTATTAAAAGAAAGGTTGTCTCGTAACTTATAGTGGTGGGGGTAAACAGCGAAGCTACTGTATGCTAACGGGACGTCAGCCTTTCTTTATCGTATATGTTATATACACGTGAAGTTTGAATTTTGTCTATAAATATAAATATATCATTTCATTTTTTGATTTTCTACTTGTTGTAATTTATTTTCCTTCGAAAGAAATGTTTCTTCGTTCTAAATAATTTTTCTTACATTCATTTTTGATGTTTAGAGAATAATAAGTGAAATATTTCAATATTTTAGTTTTAGGGTGTCCCCCCGTAACTATCCTAATATTCATCAAATTGAAAAAATGTATAGAACAAAAAAGATTTGTTTTCTTATAAACAATTTTTTTTGTATAGTTTTTTCTGTTAAGATAGTTTTGTTTATAAATGAAATATTTTAAGTTTTTTAGTACCAATTTTAACCCTAAAACACCCCCTAAGAAAGAAAATTTTGAGATATCATGCCTATATTTGATCCTGGTTCTATTCTATTGTACCACATTTCTTTAAAATACGTCCAGCAGTTTTTAAAAACTGATATAATCTCCAATTTTATTAATTACTATATTATTATAGCAATTTGTTTTTCTATTTTTATTTAAATATTCCTAAAATTATATTTTTATTCGATTTTATTGTTATTTATTAACTATAATACAAATACCCATCACCTTAAATTTTATATAAATCAGTATAAAATTTCCTTAGGTGTTTATTTATAAATTAATTAGTAGAACTGTCTTGAAATAAATATCTATTATCAATATAGTCAATAAAAATATTTAATAACATGCAACATCTATATTAATTTTGTATGCTAGTTTGAACTACGCATACATATGACGTATTCCCTCTCACGCTCTGATTGGTCAGAAGTTACGAGACAACCTTTACTTTAATAATCAGTACTCCATTGCATATTTTAATAAAAGACGCAGTTTGGCTGCCCTTGCCCCGGGTGCCAAAGGAACTAGCGCCGGCTCTGTAAATACCTACAAAACCCTAAACTGTGTTAAAATTTACACTTTACTTAAATAGTTTAATCTTACATTTTCATTTAAAATTTTATGGTGAGTTGCAAAGAACAGTCGGCCTACGCAATTTGGATAGCACTGTAGGTACTGCACAAATCAATCTCATCTAACAAAAACTCAATATCGAAAATGTTACCTTTTACACAAGTTTCTCATATAGGTGGAATAAATAGTACGTACGTGAAAGTAAAGAAGATACTTATAAAAGCTTGTCAAATATATGACATAAAACGTTTACAAACAGAGAATGTAAAAGCATTACTAGTTGAATGGCATTTCTTTTGTAACGTCGTGCAGGTTGTCATTGATGAATGTCGGAGACACGGACGGGTTGGGAAGGGGGGGTCGGTCGTGACGGGACCGGACATGGAAGGTCCTAATGTCGCTTCCACGGTACATTAGCCACGTCGAATGATGTTGCAGATGCTAAAATTACACGCTATTTCTATTTTAGTGGTTTAGGAAATACTTGAAACCTGCTTAATTGCGATGTTATCCATGACTGAGAAAGTGAATTATTATAAGATGCCTTAGAGTAAATGCACTTCAAGATACTTAATTGCTTTTGAAAGGACTCTTATATTTTTATAAATTTAATTTTAAGTGTGTTAAATGAAAAGAATTATTTTGCAATGTGTTTGAAGCCTGCTAAGGCCATTAAAATGGCTTACTGTTTATTTCATCAGAGCTCAACATTTTTCAAGAAGACACTTATATTTATATGAGATGCAGATGATAACGCCAATATTTGCAAAAAAATGATGTGAAGTATGAATTTTTACGCACTTTGGGGTTTTGTATGCACAGAATGCTGGGACAATAATTATTCTAACCACATCAAAATCAACAGATTTTTTGATGATCACCTTTTCTTGTTGATTTGAGTGCCCCGAGCTCTCATTTATTGCAGTGTAATAAATGTAAATGAAAAATTATTTAACTATTTTAAAATACCGAATCAGGTTTCTGAGATTGTATTTGAGTTGTCGATGATTTTGTCACTATGTACAATGTGTAAGTATTAAAAAATTATTGAGGGATTAATTTTTTAAATTATTGATAGTTATAAGCCACAAACACATAAAATTAATGGCAACATTTTTGAGAGATTTTATACTATCAAATACCTGGCCGCAATGATAAATCAGGTGAATCTGATATAGCAGGAAATTACGAACAGAATTACAGGTGCTAAAGCATCGTATTTTGCACTTGGTCCCCTTTTCAAAACAAAACTCCTGTCTAAGAACACTAAGATCAAGTTATAGTACTTATATATGACTCCGAAATATGGATCTTTACAAAGCAAAATCGACAAGACATCATAGTTTTAGAAAATAAAATATTACGCCGAATCTTTGGTACCACTCAAATTAATGGTGTATTGTGAATGGAAGAACAAAGATATCCGAGAACTGTACTCAAGGCCGAGTATCCCGCAAGGACTGAGAGGTAGACGATTACAAAAAATCGTGAAAACGCTGCATGTTAGACAAATTTTGGTCATCCCTGAAAATTCCTCGTGAAAAAGTGCCTTAAGAAAGTTTAAGAACGTAATAATTAAGTAATTAAGAAAATTTAAATTTTAAAATAATCTTGAATTAATTTGAAATTAAAATAATACTCTACTCCAGTGGTGTCCAATCTTTTCCTATAGGTAGTTTATATTTAATGCTCGATAGGTTTCATGGGTAGAATTGAGTTGGACAGGAGGCCAGATGTTCAAAAAACACTTCAGGGTAGGTGAAAGGATAGAAAATTAAAAAATTACTTAAGGACTGGGAGGTAGAAACTCAGAAAATCGCTTGAAGAAGGGGTATAACATTAGTATGGGCCATTAAAAATTAATTTTGGATTGGATCCGGGGTCTAAAAATATTTCACTTTCAACTACTTTCAAGTTATAGCTTGAAAGTGTAATATTTTTACTATATTTCGAGCTAGAGATAATTTAAGAGTAAAGATGCGAAAGTGTTTAAATCAAAATGGAAAGCACTTTGAACACATAAATAAAATATGAATTCAAATACCGATTCAAAATACGAAACCAGAGGGGCGGAGCGTATGATTTAAGACAACCAATGAAAACCATAGGCGCAATTTTCAAAATCTTAATGAAACTTGTTGTATAAAAAAAAAAATACTAAATAATGGTATTAGGTATTCGAATTAAAATTAACAAAAAAATATTTTAACATAAAATTTGTTTTTAAAGCTCTTAGATTAACAGACGATAAATTATTTTAAGAAGATCGTTCATTTTGCCGGGGTTACTACAAAGCAACATTTGTCCTACATACTCAGCATGCCGCCTTCACTTATTATATACCTGCGAAACCCTGCAATGTGTGAAAATTTACACTTCACATAATTTTTTTTTTTTCTTCAAGCGGATTATAATGCTAACATTACATTGTTCAATACATTCGGTAGAAATGATACATTTTTTTACTAGTAACATATTGTGAACATTTTTATACTAGTAAATAGTTCATATAGTTATCAACAGATGGCACTGATGGCAGCAGTCGCCATAAACAAAACATCTGTCAATTTAATATGTTTGTAGCGTGGTTTGTAGTGAATTCAGAAATTAGTTACGTTATTAGTGAGTTACTTTATTATTATTGTGATCATTCTGTGATTAGTTACAAAATACACAATATAAAGATCAAAAATTAAAAAATGTCTCAAACAATATAATGTACACCGCCGGAATTAGCAGCAATAGCATCTGAAACTATAAAGTCTAAAGTATTTATGATTGCAAATTTTTAATACCTACGCTTGAAGAAAAAATAGTATATGTCACTCGGAGTAGAACGCCTTTTTTGTGCTTCGCTCAATATGCAAGCCTCGGTTGCGCCTCGGCAGCAACATTTGAGCTCAGCACAAAAAAGAGCGCGTTCTACTCCTAGTAACATAATATACTATTAATATTACATCAAACAAAAAAGTAAATAATAGAATACAGAATTTTGATAAAAGTATCTAATTCCATCAACTCTTGTAGTCATTTCAGTAAAGACTTATTTAAAAAAAGTAAATGCGTATTTGTTTGAAAAATACTGCCTTATTACGTAAAAGATTCCTGCTGACTTCTATTCAATTATTCGTCTTCTTTTTAGGGTTTTGTAGGTATGACCAAAAAACCCTTATACCGTCATTTTGTCGTCTGTCTGTCTGTCTGTCTGTCTGTTCGGTAAAAATTGTAGCCAAACGGCTAAACCTAGAGAGTTGAAATTTGGCACGCTTATACAACTCTTTGACCCGCATACAAGAAAAATACTAAACCATCTAAATAACATATCCCCCTAAAAATATAAACAAATATGTGCTCATCGAAAAAAAAAAAAAAATTTTATAATACTGAGTAGGGTATCAAATGAAAGCCCTTGGTACGTGAATTAACGATTAAATTTTTATTTTTGCAAAATAAATTATTTTGGAGCGATTTTTGCCAAAATTGTGCACAAAATTTTTTGTCCCACACCCTGTAGCCCAGATGGTTTAAACTAAAAATCTGAAAAAATTCTAAGTAATGTACATTGGTGTGAACCGGAATAGTACAACAGGAATTTTTGAACAGATTACGTTTTTGGAAAAAAATGCATTTTTTGTGATTTTTGGCTAATAATGTACACAAGTTATAGCTTTGTAACACGCTCCACTGGAACGTGTATGCTGGTGCAGTGGCTTTTGACGCTGCCTTATCGCCCAAGTAACTCGATCCGAAGGGGATCGAACCCTGCGAGAAGAGACAATATTATTTTTTGTTTTTTTTTTTTAATTTTTATATAATTTAAATTATTTTTTCAAAATTCTAGTTATATTTTGGCAAATGTTGCATTTAATTTTTAACAGCGTAAATTTAATAACCAGTGGAAACTGTTTAAATTATAATTTAATTCTGTTTCAATGTACACGAAATCAGAGGGGCGGAACTTATAACAACCAATGGAAGCCATAGGCGCAATTTTTAAAATTCTTAATGACCCTTGCTATATAAAAAAAAATACTGCACATATTTAGAAACCTTAATAATGGTATTAGGCGAATTAAAATTAACAAAAAAAAATATTTTAATATAAAATTTGTTTTGGCATCCCAAATAATCATCATTCAGTTACTAAATACCTGCAAAATCCTGAAATGTGTGAAAATTCACACTTCACATCAATTTTTTCTGTTAGTCTACTACATTATCCTAACTTACCATCTTTCATTTTGTTTGAGATACGTGGAACCGTCTGATGAAATAGTTCTCTTTCGGCGTTGACATGCTTCCATCCATTTCATGTAGTGCTCGGACTAAATTCACTTAGCTTGCAGTGTTTTTCGTTCAGCGGTGGCAGACATGTTCCCAGTGGAGAAACGGATGCGTTCCTACAGCTGCCGTCAATGACACGAGAAAACGAAATGTTTCAGGGAGAAATACTTATAACTTTTAATGTTTATACATTGCCGTCACATCCTGTACAATGCCCCGTTTATTACCACATAAATGGAAGTTTTCTGGAAAATGTTAATTATTATTAATGTAACTTGAGAATGGTACTCTAAATTTTTTAGATCTTTACCGCTTGGCGTGCTTACAAAATATTAAACATGTTTTTATGTTGCTACTCCATTTACGCTTTAGTCTCACACACATACATCTTTAATCTTATTCTATTAATTGTCAGGTCTGTGTTTATCCGTATTATGTCAAATAATCTATCCATCTTTTATGAGGTGTTCCACTAGTCGAATGATGATTAATCTTCCTTTGCTGAACTGCTTTACCATCACCGTCTACATTCACCCTCATCAAGTATCTTATCCACTGTACATGTTTGCCTCTAATTTTATGTGAGAGTCGGTTTTGAGTTCTTGTACAGGGTGTTTGGGAACAGTATAAGCATTGCTAACTTCGTTATTATAATAGATACGAATGAGGTTAGGAAAGATGAAATATTTAATTCTGTAAAATGCGTGCTTAAACCGGACGTGACCTTGGTATTAACATTATTATTAACAATCCCAAGTAACACAAAAGGTGCAACATAAAATCTAAGTGATATATAGCAGCGTTTCTCAACAATTTTGCCGCTCGACTCAACATATTTCTTTGAAGTCATACTGTGACTCAATTATTTACTTTATAATTCTTAATATAAAATAAAAAATCAGCTGTGGCCACCACAGGACCGACCGCCATCATAAAGTACTTATATAAATTACATTCTAGCAGCAGAGTAGAAATAACTTGACCTAATATTTTCTAACAGAGATATTATTTATCATGACCATGGAAACGTTACATATAAATATGAAAAAATTGAGAATTGGAAAAAATCTCTCAAAAAAGTTATTTGTTATTGCTTTTATAGCAACTTTTGTTTAATAAATTTTTTCGAGATATTTTTCTGTTGTGAAATATTCGCAAAAATCTTAAAATCGACACGAGTAAACTCCCATTTTTAGTGAACTGATTTTTACCAAAAGTTGATCAACTCGTGCCATTGATGGCAGAAGCTTAAACATGAAGTTTCATAAAAATCCTTCCAGCCGAATTTGCTCTGCACGTGTACACAGACAGACGGACAGACGGACAGATGGACAGACGGACAGACGGACAGACAGACGGACAGACAGACGGACAGACAGACGGACAGACAGACGGACAGACAAACAGACGGACGGACAGACAGGCAGACGGACGAACAGACAGACCGACAGACATCATGCTAAAAATAGTCAAAACGTTATGTAGGGACCTCAATTCGTGGAGATCCATCGAAATCTCGAAACGTCAAAATTGGTATGATCACAATACCTTCTTTATATATGTTGGCGGTCGGTTAAAAGGTATTAAGTATATCAGCACGATATTGTATTTGCGTAGATCAACTTGATAGTACTTATAATGGAGAAATAATTTGAAGTTAAAATTTAAGTTAAACTATACTCTGTTCAAAATCAAGAAGTAGTAATCATGCAATGTTCACGTGATAATTTTGTTAAACTCTCGTCGTTCGTTGAGTACTTAAATTAATGCCACAACCAATTGAGTACAGACTTCAATCTTTCACGTGATTTTATGTCTATTTTTGCATTTCGAATGTCGTAAATACCATATATTCTTAATTTAAAAATTTAAACCCTTTTGTTACTTTCCGAAAAAGTGTCAAGTGTAAGATATCATTTCTGTATTAAATGTAACCAAAAATCATATAAATAGATTATTCAGAAATTATCTTTATATATAATTATCTTAATATTACTATTTATTATTTTATTAAACGCACACCTGTGACCATATTTATCATATCATTAAACAAACCCCTGTGACCATATTTTTCTCTCAAAATTTTATGGTCAAATTTTTATGGCCTATTGTGTTTAACCCTAGTTCGTATTCCCATATACTATGTGCGGCACACTCGGTTGTTTTTAACAATATTTCGTTTCGAATTATTCATATTTTGTCGCTTTTGTTTTACCGCTTCTGTGTGATAATACAATAACTTTTTACAAATAATAAATAATATTACTATCAGTCTTTCGGAGATAGAGTATAATATTTTATTAGGCAGCTATTTTTTATTTCTTTGACGCCTTCGTGACCCATTAAAAATTTAACGCGACCCAATATTGTGTCGGGACCCAATAGTTGAGTAACGCATATTTAGTTGAGTATAGCATATTTATTATGGCAAAAAATATAACTTAATTGTTTTATGTAACCTTCATATATACTAAATGGCTGTATAAGCAAATTGGTGTCGAAAAATAGTTTTTAAAATGTTTTGTCAGCTTTTATATAAAGTAATTATACACTATATTTATAATAATTATTTTGTGACATCCAGCACTTACGTTATAAAGCTAAATTCACATATATTTTTTTTTTAACATTATTTTTAATTTTGGTGCCGTAAATATATCTATGAAAATTATTGACACAGCATATACTAGATGTAACTTATAATTTCCGTAAAATATTTGACATAGGAATAGTTCAGATCATAACTTTTTTTGATAAAAAATTGAGAACCTCTGCAAATTCACCATGAAAAAATGCTTCCAGAAAGTGCGCACCAAAATCACTTAATATTTCAATTTTGGAAGCTATGAGCAAAAATTAAAAATCGGAGAATTTACATTTTTGTTCATATCTAGTAACCTATGTATATTTTTAGGAGAGTAAAGACATCGTTAAAATGGTCCCTTAATGCGGCAACTTTGGTGTAATTTAAACGTCATATAAGTTATTTGGGACACCTGTATATTTCGTATGAAAAGTTACTTCTTTACTGTGTTGCAAATACTCAATTATTCTATAAGAAAACAACCAGTTAAAAACTCATGGTCCCCTATACAATTGAAAATGGTTTAAAATAAAACACCCTTCCAAGAAAGGTCATTAGCTTGAAAAGATTATAAGTTGACAGCTCATAAAAGTACACATGTTTCATTACAACAAAATTAAGAAAAACCTAAAAGTTGAATTATGGCACAAAACAAGAGAAAGATGGAAGTAACAATTAAAGCCCATTCAAATGAAGAGCGCTAAAATTTGTCATACGGTATAGTTCACGCATGCGTTGTATGCTAACTGTGGCTCATTTCATGTTAGCTAAAGTGACAGTAACTATAACATAACTGCCATAGCAACTTTCCTATAAATGCTTGTTACAGAAATGAAAAAAAAGGTCTCCATGGGAATCATTAAAAAGTTGGTTGAAAAAGTGAAGTGTGAATTTTCACACATTTCTGGGTTTTGCAGGTATTTAGTAACTGAACGATGATTATTTGGGATGCCAGACAGACAGACAGACAGACGACAAAATGACGGTATAAGAGTTTTTTGGTCATACCTACAAAACCCTAAAAAGTTATTTAGTAGAAACGTTACTATATAGTAACTTTGTTTGTAACTTTTACAAAATTGGGCCTAATAACTTATAGTTTTATATTATATATATAAAGCAGGACCGGCGCCAGGCATGTGCAGTCGCACATGGCCCCGCGGTTCAACAACAGGCCCCGCGCATGGAGATGAAGACGTTTTTTTTTTGCTTCTCACTTGGATCTGAACAGCAGGCCCCGGGGTTCAACAACAGGTCCCGCGGTTCAACAATAGGCCCCGCGCATGGAGATGAGGACCTTTTTTTTTTGCTCCTCACTTGGATCTGAACAGCAGGCCTCGTAGTTCAACAGCAGGCCCCGCGGTTCAACAATAGGCCCCGCGCATGGAGATGAGGACCTTTTTTTTTGCTCCTCACTTGAATCTGAACAGCAGGTCCCGCGGCTCTTCTCGCACATGGCCTCGCAAATCCTAACGCCGGCCCTGATAATAAGACCAATTCTGTAACTCAGTTACTATGATCGTAGTAACTAAATTTGTCACTATGAGCAAGGTCAATTACTATCATAGTAACTTTGGGGTATTTCGTATTCCGTAAGACAAAAGTTACTATAATATTTAGTAACTTGTTACTATAAAAGTTCCTATCATAGTAACTACCAAATGCTGGTATTTATAAGTAATAACTTAGTTCTAGATGAAGAAAAAAATAACGGACATATGATTTTTAGATATAATAGAAAATGAAGAAGATTAGTAAAGAAAATTATATAAATTAAATATATATAAAATATGTATGTATGAGTGTAGGTAAATGTTTATATTGCAGGAGATGAAATATATTAAAGATCAAAGATTCCTCATTTTTAATATGAGTCTTTTTTTAAATTATTAAAATAATAGTTTTTGTTTTTTAAAAAATTAACAAAAGTTCTATTCAGTGACGCAAAAAAAGTTTCATGAGGGGGGAGGGTTATAAAATGAGACGTATGGAAGTAATGATAAAACAAGGAAAATGCATCGAAGTAATAAAAAATCCAGCTTCATGGGAAGTTCTAACCCTCAAATACCACCCGCTTGCGCCACTGGTTCTATTGTCGAGAATTTGTTTTGCTATCCGTTTTTTTTTTTTTTTAATTTCTTCACTCATTTTGTTTGTTTTTAATATTTTATAAATGTATATACCATAATATATATTATATAACAACAAAATAATTTAAGCAATACAATATTTTGACATTTTTAACCTCAACTGTCATCTGTATACCATCAATGCGCATGCCTGTTGCGCTTCTGTAACTAACTTCATTATTTCCTCAGTAACTGTTACTAAGATATAACTTTCATAGCGACGTCACTACAGTTGGATATTACAGAATACGAAAAATGTTAAAGTTACTATTAAAGTCACTATAAAAGTTATCTTGTAGTAAGTAACGTTACTACACGGCAACTATTATAGTAACTTTTTACAGAATTGATCTGATTAACTCGAGAATAACTCACACAATAAGCTGAAGCGCCAATTAAGGTAGAGTAAAATTATTATTTTTGTACTGTTTAAAAACGTCATTGGTATAGATTTTTAGAAAAATTTAAAATGCTACTCCTAGTTTATGACTTTATGTTGTAGGGGAGACAGGGGGTAGTTGTCACACTTTTCACATTTCAATTGTTTATTTTTTATGAATCATATGCGGTAATTTCTCATGCGCATGTACGATATTTTAGCTTCCGACGTCTGGCAACACTGCCGGGGATACTTGTCACACGGGTTATGGCTCTAAGCACTGCCTGTTCGTCTCATCAGCTGTACCCTCTACCACGTACAATAGTTCTGTGTAGTTCTGGTTTTGTACAAGCAATGTAACAGTTTTTATTCTGTTTTATGTGATTTTTGAATTGGTAAGTAAAATTTTCTCACCTTATTTCATGTCTGCATCTGACGTACTTATTTATCTATATATGTATATAGTTGTAAACAGTGTTGCCAGATGTACGATTTAAATCGTATTTGTACGATTATTTTTGCATGTGTACGATGTACGACTTATTGGTATCAGATGTACGATTTTTTTGATGTTTTTATTGATGAAACATATTTATTTATATACATTTTTAGTAAGTTAAATATTAATATTATATAATGCGATATATTGAATATTTTAGCCCTCGGATTTCAAATCGACGCGCTCTTAAATAGAATGGTTTATCTCGCTAAGATCGGGTATGCTCGGGCATATTCATCACTTGTATTTTACAAGTGAGGACCTTTTTTTGCTCATCACGTGTATTTTACAAGTGAGGACCTTTTTGTTTTTTGTCATCGAAGCGAGGAGCTTTTTTTTATATCTTCACTTTTTTTTCTGCCGCCCCCCCCCCCCAAGAAAAATTCCTGGGTGCGCCACTGGATGTACTACAAACTGAAATCAGCCTTGTCTGTATTAATATATTATTGTATTAATGTATTAAAATAGAGATATGTATTTCCCTGAGAGTACTCTAATTTTACTAAAATACTTGGTGATTTTTAGTTTTCAACTACTTTAATATTTATGCATGTGATATAAGCTGTTCACTTTTGTAAGAACACACTAGATCTGGTTATTTTGGTTACTTTTATGGTGTGTTACTGACTTTAAATGTCAATTAAAAATATTCCTTACGCTGTAAAACCGACTTTAGGTTGATAAGGTTATGATCATTATAATTAAGATATCATTTTTCAATATGACATATGTCAAATGGATCGAAATTTTAAAAAAGTGACATTTTTTAATACCAACATGACATACAGCTTCAAAGGTGCAAACTATTGAAAACAAAATTCCCTCTTAGTTTGTTCTTACAAAAGTGAACAGCTTATAGGTATTAATGTGATTTTTACAAAATGAAACAAGAGACTGATTTTTATATATATGTTATATAATTATTATCTAAGTATTTTGTTAATTCAATAAAAATTTATAAAAAGGACTTTGTTGTATTATACATTTTTTATCCTTTTCTGCTACTATGATTGTGCAATATAAAAATATATGTATACCTAATAATTTTTAAATTAATTACATTGCAAATTTTTTGTACGATTATTTTTTAAAAAATACGATTGTTTGTACGATTTTTTTCTTGAAAATACGATCATTTTGAAGTGTTGATACGATTTTTTCTTTTTCGCCATCTGGCAACACTGGTTGTAAATCCCAAACACTAGCATACCTACCTCTTTCAGTAGTTTAAATAACTTTGAAATAAGAGGTTATGTTTTTACGCCATTGTTTTTCCAATATAGATACGGGCTAGTTGTCACAAATCGGTCTGGGTTATTTGTCACTTGTGATAAAAAAAAAAAAAAAAAAAACAGTTTTACTCAGCTCTTAATTTTTCTCTTTTTTAGTTTATAAAATGGTTCGGAACTTTAAAAGGAAGACGAAACAGGGCACTACGTCCCCGGATGTGATGCTCAGGGCAGCTAGAGAAGTCAAACTGAAAAATAAATCTATAAGACAAGTCGCAGGTAGTTTTAATATAAACTACCGAACATTAGCGAGATACTGTAAAAAAATACCTGATGCTGAGTTGGCCAATGAAACAGTAAAAACACCTTCGATTACCATTGGATACAAAAAACATCTCAAGGTGTTTAATGATAAAACAGAAGAGCAGTTAGTTCAATACATTCTTCAAGCCTCTGATATTTATTTTGGATTATCATCAAAAGAAATTCGTAAACTGGCGTACGACGTAGCAGCTGCGAATTCACTCAAAATGCCGCATACGTGGATGGAAAACAAAATCGCAGGGCCAGAATGGTATACGTCATTTATTAAAAGACACCATACATTGTCGATACGCAAACCTATAGCAACTAGTGTGGCCAGGACCACTAGCTTTAATAGAACAAATGTAGATTCCTTTTATAATAATCTGCAAACTGTAATGAAAAGGCATACATTTCAAGGCCATGAAATATGGAACATGGATGAAACCGGCGTAAGTTCCTTTCAGACACCAGATCGAGTAGTGGCCCGTCGAGGTGTGAAACAACTTGGCAGCATCGTATCAGCTGAGACGGGTACTGTGATAACAATTGCTTATGCAGTTTCTGCAATTGGCAGCAGCATTCCACCATTTTTCGTGTTCCCTCACGATCATTTAAAGGACCTTTTTGTAGCATCTGGAGCACCTTCTTCTGCATGTAGTGTAAATCCTTCAAGATGGATGAAAGAAGATGATTTTGTTATATTTCTAAAACATTTTCACAAACATGTAAAAAGCACATCCGAGAAGCCATGTTTGCTTTTGCTGGACAATCATAGCTCCTACCTCAGTATTGAAGGACTTAATTTTGCAAAAGCAAATGGTATAGTAATGCTGTCCTTCCCTCCGCACTGCTCTCACAAGCTACAGCCCTTAGACAGGATAGTGTTTGGGCCTTTCAAAAAATACTTCAACACTGCTTGTGATGATTGGATGGTATCTCATCCCGGTAAAACAATGACTATTTATGACATACCAACAGTGATTGCACGAGCCTATCCTTTAGCAATGACTCCAACAAATATTTTGGATGGATTTAAATGCACAGGCATTTTCCCCTTTAACAGAGATATTTTTACAGATTCAGATTTATTTACTAGTTTTATTTCCGACAGACCCTTTCCTGTAACTAAAGAGCGAATGCACCAGTCTGACGAGGAAAACAAAGATACTGGGTCTGCCACAACTACCACTGCTAAACTCCGACAAAAAGAAGACAAGCCTACCCAAGACGAACTGGTTCCTGGTTGCAGCTCCTGGACCCAGCTTATTTCAGTGTCTCCAGCAGACATTCGACATTTTCCAAAGGCTGGAACGAGAATTTTGACCGACACTTCAGTCAAAAAACAAATAGAAGATGATAACAAGGCAAGGCAAGATAAAAAAATTAAAAAAGCTAACAACACCTTGTTCAAAAATAATAACATAAAGAAAAAAATTAAACGAGAAAATTCCGAAAGTGAGGAAGTGTTTTTGCTTGGTTTGCCGTGATGCTTTCTCCAGTAGCCGACCAAATGAAAACTGGATTCAGAGTTCGAAGTGCAAGGACTGGGTGCACGAAAAATGCACTCCAGGGTGCACACAATTACGTTTACAACAATTGTGACAGTGCCCTATCGAGTAACCGACAATAATTTTATGTAATTGTCGTATTTAGATATTGTTTTACTTGTTTATATAGACAGTAAATATAATGATTTTGGTTTCCTATATTATTAACTATTTTCGAAAATGTGTCATTATTTATGTAGTATTTTATGTAAAAACAATATCATGTCAATAAAAATTACCAGTCTTCATGAATAATGTGCTGCTTTTTATCACATAACCTTACAGTTTGAAAATGGTCAATGTTTTATATGTAATATGTTTCCCCATTTAAAATACATATGTGGGACCCCCACCCAGGGTGTGCAACAACAAACCCCATGGTCGGGGCCATTTGTCGCAGCTGCAGTGAATTTTGTAAATTTTTATTAAAATATTTTCCTGGATATTAGAAGTTTAATTCCGTGCTACCTCATACCAAAAACTCCAAACTTTTATCAAAAATTATTTAAATAAGACCGTCCAAACAATTTTTAAAATTGAAATGTGAAAAGTGTGACATCTATCCCCAGTCTCCCCTAATGGAATAAATGGTAAAAACTAGGAAAAATACATTAATTGATTTAAGATCTTTAATTATTTATCATCGCGAAACCGCTAAAACTTTACGCGAAATCGCAGCATAAAACCTTGAACTAGAAAAAAACGACAATGACAATTAATAACATTTAGATGAGGGGACGGTTTTCGAGGAGGGAAGTACGGCAACATCCAAAAATAACTGCTGTTGAATTAAATAGAATGTAAAAGGAATTTCGTGGAACAAATGTTTCAGATTCAGCTATTAGAAAAAATAAACAAAAAATAGCATCATTGGGTTGTCATCATGAATTGCGAGACGAGAAGCACTACCAGACAGTGGCGCAGCCAAGGGGGGGCCGACGGGGCTGGGCCCCTCCCAGGACCAGCAGGTTACACGGCGCTGCTCGGGGAGTTGAAGATAAAATTTGACAACCACAAACAGTGGAGCAGCAGGGCGGGGGACCGACGGGCATGGGCCCCTCACAGGACCTGTAGGTTACACGGTGCTGCTCGGGGAGTTGAATATAAAATTTGTTAACACAACCAGTGGCGCAGCAAAGGGGGGGGGGCGACGAGTCTGGGCCCCTTCCAGGACCAGCAGATTACACGGCGCTGCTCGGAGAGTTGAAGATAAAATTTGTTAACCACAACAGTAGTTAATTTTTAAATTACTTCATTGTAAACAATTTTTTTGCATTTTGGCATTTTTTAGTTTTTTTTTTTTTTTTCGTATAAATAAACATTTTTTTAAGATTGTCTACTCTTGATAGGGGCCGTTATTGTTCAAGTGAAAACAAATCACTTTCCAAATATGTTCCAACGAATTATATGAAGGGGAGCGTTGATCCTTTTTCCCCCTGACACATGGGCTAAAACATTCGCCCAGTCACATGATAAAACTGTTTTAAACAACTAATTACTCGATTCAGAAAAGATAAAGTTGAAATCTGACTTCGGTATAACCTTCACACGAGTCTGTTCGTTCAGTACAAATTGTGGCCAAACAGCTGATTTAGAGAACTGAACATAAGTAAGAAAAATATTGAGACTTCAAAAATATATCCCGCGAAAAATATAAATAAATATGTATTTATTGAAGAAAAAATCAAGTGAAAGTTTTTGATACATGGATTAACAATTATATTTTTTTATCAACAAATAATGGAATTATTATTTGATATAAACATCAATATCCAACAGCAGGGGTGTCGAACTGATTTGGTCGCAGTCTATTTTACATACAAAATGATAAGCAGTGACGGAACTTAAAATATCCAGAAGGGTTTCTTGGCATTTTTTGATAAACAGAAAAGGGGAAGAGTATATTTTACATTTTTAAATATATTTTTCCCCTATATAAGCGTAAGTCGTAAATATCCCGAAGGGTTTCTTGACATTTTTTTATAAACAGAAAAGTGATTTTGATTACCGCTTCAGGGGCCACAAAAAATAAGGTTGAGGGCCGTATGCGGCCTGCGTGCCCTCGAAATTTGATTCGGCCCTCCCCAAGTCAAAATCCTGGCTGCGCCACTGCTAGCAGGTAATGTAAATATAAAAAAAATACTACAACTAGCCAAAGAAAATGGAAATAAAATTATTGATATTTGGCAAAGGGTAAATTTAATAGACGAAAATAAATGTATTTTGTGTAGAAGAAGTGACAGTAATCGACAAAAATTCTCGCGAAAAAAGAATGAAGATCTAAATCCTAAAAATATAAATTACTCGGTGAAACACGATCGTGGAAACTTAATGGTTGGGGGGGGGGGGGTATCAAAACTGGTCACTAACAAAAAAACAAGTTCACAAATTACGTAGCTGCCAGAGAGCTATGGAGAGATAATCTTTGAAATCTAAGTCTCTTTAAGTCAAAAATAAAATTAGAAGTGTAGATGTCCGAAATTGAACGAAATTAAAAGAAGAACATCTAGAGAGGATAAAAGATGAATGATGAATGAAAACAACAATCAAATGGATATCCAGAGATGGCAAAAGAAACAGAGGCAACGAAGAAGAAGGGAGAATAGTTTAATAGAACTAACTGGTAGGAAATGCTACAGGCAAGCACAGGATCGAGCAGAATGGAAGTTACTAGGAGATTCCTATGCTCAGAAATAGGCTTAACGCTACGTATAACTCCCAGAGATTATAATGCCTCATTTTCATAGTGTCAAAGGCGTGACAGGGGTGAGAGGCGTGGTGTTATATTTACAAGTTCGAATTTCATGGTGGGGTTGGAGGAGTGATAAGGGCGCGTTTTCGGTTTTGACATTTGTATATAACCCAAATTTAACCTAAAAGTTTATACAAGTGTTTGGAGTAAACGGTTATTCAATTTCATTAAATATGTCGTCAAATCGAAGGAGACGTCTAGCTCTTTTTTATGCATATTTAAACTTAATGCGATATGAAGAAAAGCAATGGTGGGTACGCCCCATATATAAAAACAGACGGCAACAGGGTGATTATTTTAACTTGTTGCAAGAAATGAGGCTAACAGACACAGAGAGTTATTTCATTTACATGAGAATGACACCAACCAATTCACCATTCCGAAAAAATATATTTGTTTCTATGGTTTCGACGGTGCGGCCGGCGCTAGAGTTGAAATTTCTGAACTTGCGACACCGCGCTTGTAACACCGCGTTTACGATACCATGGTACAGGTTTTTTCAAAATAAAGCGATCCTATTGGTTGAATGTTTTGTTCCACACTTCCAACACCCGCATGAAAATGAGGCATAAGATTCTTATACAAAACCAACAATCTGAAATAAAACATTAGTAATAATCTTTACATCAAATTTTGTACCGAAATAGGATATTTATAATTGTAAAAAAAGTGTAGAAATGTTCAAATAATAGGTCAACAATTTTTTCGACATAATTGTTTAAAGTTTCAAACCTTCGTCAAAAATATTATATTTGATGATAGTACCCCTTGGTACATACGGTAGCTTATTTAGGATAAAAATATATTCAAAATTGTAAAATATACTCTCTTCTCCCTTTTCTCTTCACAAAAAAATTTCAAGGAGCCCTTCGGGATATTTAACGTTATTGCATATCCTTTTGTATGAAAAATAAACCACGACCCAAATGAGTTTGACTGCTGTTGGATATTGATGTTTACGTCATAAATAAAAAGAGATGATAATTTTAATACAAGATGCCTCAAAAGAAATTTTATATTTAGTGGATCGATTAAAAAAAAAAAAGTAAGCCGTATATAGAAAAAATGTTTATTAATTATTAAAATACTCTTTTTGGGGATTTATTTCTGAAAAATAATATCGTCTAAATGTAGACCCTCGCGTTCTCGGCACTCATTTAATCGAACAGTAAAATTACTTATGACGTCTCGGCAGGTGGACTCAGGGATGGCTGCCATTTCGTGACGGATATTTTCTTTCAAATGCGCCAGTGAAGTCGGTTTATTGGCGTAAACTTTAGATTTAAGATAACCCCATAGGAAAAAGTCCATAGGGGTTAAAAATGTCGTTGTTAACCCAATGTCGAATGAGAGGAATGCTTGGCGCATCATTTAAGTGGCCAAAACCTCGAATACTGCAGACTTTTCTACGCGCTACAGTCACCGAATCACCGTTTTTGTAAAACTGTCGCACGCATAACGCGCGGTCTGCTCCCGAGAAACGCTCCATAGCGACTGAATTCCCAAGAGCCAGGCTACCGATTGACATAACCCCCGCGTCCCTCGGATACGTTGCGTTCACGCAGTAAGCTAAATAAATATAAAATTTCTTTTGAGACACCTTGTATTTGTTGATAATCCATCTATCAAAAACTTTCATTTGATATCCCTCAGAATCTTACAAACTTTTTTTTCTTCGAGAAATAACTATTTGTTTATATTTTTCGTGGGATATATTTCTGAATCGAACCTCTAGGCCAGCGTTTCTCAACCGGGGGGCCGTGACGGCTTCGTCGGGGGGCCGGGAAGTCGTGCAAGATCGAAACATGAAAATATAATAAAAATACACTCAATTATGCAAAATATAAATTTTATTTATATTAATAAATTCGAGTATTTTATATTTATATTCATAAAAATATACCTTTCATAAAATAAATAAAATAAATATTCTATTTATTTTTATACATAATATACTTATTTGACAACTAATTTAAACTACAGGTTATTTCAAACGTTTAAGTTGTCACTAACTAACTTTATAATGAGTAAATGGGCTTTTACTAAACAAAGTGATCAAAAGCTTCATTCAGTCGATAAAAATTACTAGATTTGAAAATCTAATTCCGCTTTAACCGTAAAAGATATTAAAAAAAAAATGTTTCAGTAAAAGTTGTTGAAAAGCTCTATCTAAAGATATCCAATATAACATACGTTCCCATTTAAAAATTCGAAATTGTGCTTGATATCCTGTACTTCCGTTTTTTTTTTCCGGAAAATTTCAATACTGGAGTACGTTCAAGTTAACTTCATGCCAGGGCATCATAAAATACGTCATCAATCCTGCATGAGAAAACAGCTGATCACATTGACGCACATTAGGGTTTTAAACAATTGTTGTGGAAACCAAACACACAAAATCATGTATTTCAAATACATTTTTACTCATGTTAGTACACGGTATACCATGAAACGTACGAGAAATAAATAATAATAATGGAAATAAACAAACAACATCACACAATACGCGTAGTTAAACACAAATCAAAGTAAGTGACGCCACTGAAATGTGTCAAGCTAGCTGTTGGTAACGTAATGGACGAAATTTGGTTTCTGCGCAGCTTAGTCGGTAACATAGGCCTGGCATAAAGTTAACTTGAACGTACTCTACCATTCAATTTTGTGGATAAATTTTAGTTCAAAATTTTTTCCAACTTGCTCACACGTCGCCTTTTCGAAAAAACTCGTGTTCCCATTATCTTGATACACCGCAATATAGGGGGGCCGCAGACAATGTTTACATAATTTCGAGGGGTCCTAGGTCAGAAAAGGTTGAGAAACACTGCTCTAGGCCACAATTTCTACCGAACGTACAGACTCATGTGAGGGAATAAGGATTTCTTGATTATACCTACAGAAGCCTAAAAATAACAAGGGAATATGCTTGTTATACTAATTTCAATACTAATCATAATAAAATATAGTTTATATATTGTAAAATGCATAAGTTATTTTGCTGTATGGTTATTTTAAATATGTTATAGTTTCATTTCATTGAACCTTAAGGGGGACACGTGCTTCCTGTACCCCCACTGAACACGCCACTGATGGAAGCATAGAAATAACTAAGTAAAAAAAAAAAATTGACGACGTCACAGTAAAAAAAATCACTAGATAGCTACAAAATCCTGAAATGTGTAAAAAATTTCACGATAGAGAATTTTTTTAATAAATACTATTATGTTTCTCCCCATTGATTTATAATTAAAAACTTCTTTTTTTTCAAATAACATGATTTTTCACGCCAAGCTGCCTAGGGTGCAGGCTGGGTGACAAAATGTGGGGAACTATTCCCCTGGTTACATTGCATTATTATTAGAATTAAGTTTACTAACAAATTTAACGTTTCACGCTATCGATGTATGAACACATATATTTATAAAAATATATATATATATATATATATATATATAAATAAAACTGAATTTATAAAAAAAAATATAAATACACTTAGAGTTTTTAAAAAGTTGTGTGTAAAAGAACATATAACACCAAGACGTAAAGAGATTACAAAGTAACTTCTGTATTAGCTTTCTTAACTTTCCTTACATCTAACTTTCTACGAAATAGCTTTCAATTTCGTAAATTCATGTAAAGAAAACAGAGAGAGAGAGAGAAAAAGGCAGAGTGAATAAAAATGTAATATTAATGGTTCCGTCCCTGTTTAACATATGATACATCAACATCAGGTGTAGCCATGCGTTAGTTTACATTCGGTCATTCTTCACGTAAGTACACAAAAGACTTCACTCTCTTTTCCATCTTCTTGGAACAAGCGAATGTGAACACATTTATTATTATACAACTTGAGCACAAGTTCAGCACACAAACATACGTACACACAAACACACATACATTCGCATACACAATTTACATAGCAGAGCGAATGTTAAAACATCTTTTGAAATGTTGGTTTTGTCCGCAGAAATGTATTTTAAACGTGCTCGACATTACAATGCAAAGAGTCTACATAAGTGAAATTAGCAAGAGAAAATGTACGGAGATGAGGACACTTGATGTAAATGCATTCATAACAAACACTGTAACCAAAGGTAGAGTGTGTTCATTTAGAATAGGAGTCAGTAACCAGCCGATAGTGGTTAACCAGTGGACAAACTTAAAAAAAAAAAATAGTGATACAAATCTTTATATGGTCACAAGGGCAATCCTAGGTCGGGTTACGATTCCTAAACATTGTTACGTTCAGCTGTTTGATTAAAAAACTATTTGTCAGCGTCTAGCACAGGGGTCGATATCGGCCCCCGGGGGTCGATATGCCATTGTTAGGGATCGATTCTGGCTCGGGGGTCGATGGAAAAAAGTTAAAAACTACTAGTATAATAACTACACAGTTATGTATAAATATAAGTGAAGTTAAATTAGATTTATTTAGATCTTCATTGTTACGAAGAGATTTTCAGTATTTTTCGAATTTGCGACAGCTGGAAGTAAAAGATGAAGACTTGGAAATATACACAAAGCATTTTCAGAAATTGAGCGTGGATTTTAAATAACATTTTGAGGATTTTGAGAGAATGCACATCACATATTGGATTATCGCGCCTTTTTCTGCAAATGTTGAAAACATCGAAAGTACTATAAAAGATGAATTTATTAAATTGTCGGTTGATCTTGAAGCTAAAACGCTTTTTAAAAATGTTATTCTAAGTTACTTTTGAACAAATGTAAATGTTATACAGAAATATCCAAAACTTTCGGAAATGGTAGTTCACTTTTTGCTAGCATTTCCAAACTCGTATATGGTTGAGGCTGGTTTTAACCATGTTAATTCCATCCTGGCAAAACAGAGAAACAAGTTAGATGCATAATTCCGTTGCGGTTGAAATGAAATCATTTTGAACCCGACATTGCCAATCTTGCAAATAGTTACCAACCACACCCGTCACATTGACAATGACAGTAAATTTAATTAATAATATTATTGTATTGCATCTGATTATATATAATTATATTAGATAAATGTAATATAAATAAAACACTGTACAATAAACAATATAAGAAATCACATAAGCGTATTTTTTTTTGCTTGTTCTATTATAATACCGTAATTGTAAAATAGAGGGGGTCGACAAGAAGTCGAGAAACTCTCCTGGGGGTCGACGGTCAAAAAAGTTTGGGGACCCCTGGTCTAGCATATGTTACAATTACGTATTGCATACACTGCATTTTGGTAATAAGGTAATATTTGTCATGACGAATGAATATCGGAACTGTCAATCGGAGATATAAGTAAATGGATGTCGTACGGAAGCCGGGCAGATGAACCTAGCCAACTCCTATACTCAACAAGGTGACGATCAAGAGAACGTCTCCATATACCGATACATCCGGTGAGTCCATCAGCATTTCCCATGTGAATGAGAGAAGGCTTCTCCAAGCTCCTCGATTAGATGGGCAACCCGCGCCTCGGAGATCGGTCCAAGCCAATTCCGGCCAACACGGAGTGGACCGAAGACTTCCCCAACTCCCATGAACGAATACAATGTTACAATAACAATATAATTTTATAATTATTTAATAAATTGTATTGTTAAAACCAGGAGTTGCAGTTCCATCTAACCACCTACAGTATTGGCCATAAAGATAGCAACTGTTGATAACCCTCTTTTATTTTTATTCTATTGAATATTTTTTAAATTAAAAAATGCAATTCTTACCTTTAACAATCCTCTACATATATTATAGTAAAAAATTTAATTTTTTAATAGTACATATTTATTATTTTTATAAAGATAGCAACTACTCTTAATTTTTTTTTTTTTTATTAATTAAGAATATAAATTTTGTATAGTAACCACCAGTATTTATAACTTCCCGATATCTTTTCGGCATTGATTCTAATAATTTCGTGATCATTTCATTGTCAATATTAAACCAGGCACCCTGCAAAGCTTTAAACAAATCTTCAATATTTGAATGCATTTTGTTTCTAGTCTTTCTGTCGACAATCTCCCAAAGGTTTTCTATTGGATTTAAATCGGGTGACTATGACGACCAAGTCATTATGTTAATTTTTGAATCCTCGAACCATTTTTTGACCATCTTCGAAAAATGTTTTGGGTCATTATCATGCTGACAAATATGTTTTAAAGGCATGAACTCATCAGAATAAGTTTCCATAATATTTTAAAGGAGGTCTCGCCACGGAACTGTCGTAGTTGACTATTCTTCATGGCAGGTTGGCTAGATCTTCTTGCCTTCTCTCTTGGGTCTTCCTGTACTTCCTCCTGTTCTACCTGTGTCTTTTTTCCGGTATGTTCCCAACTGAGCACAAGGTCTGTCGAGTCCCCCCCGCCAAAACTCCCTTAGGGCCCGCTAACTTCAGGTGTCCAGCTGTAGCCGTCCGTCTCGTGTTTTCGGACTTTGATCTGTTTACCAGATTATCCGGTCCGAATACAAAGCGTACCCGTCAAGGACTCGCGTGGTTTTATGCACGGATCCCCGAGGCTTCGCTAGGTGACTAAATGGCGTACCCACACTCTCCGGATGCAGGTGTTTATAACCCGACCTTTGAGCTGCCGTGGCCTTCCGCAAGCAGCCCCGCGGGTGAAACGGCGGCTTGAAACTCCGGCCTGTGTCTCACCTCCTGTTTCTTCCTACTCTGCATCTGTCTGACCAGGATCATGTTCTTTCTTCTTGAGTCTGGACTCCCAGGTCTGAAGGGCCAGTTTCCGCTGCCATCTCCCCTCAAAAACGCCCGAGAAAGCATCGGGCTTAGGGCGTCTGTCTCGCGTTTCGGACCTCGACCTGTTTATAAGGTGAGCCGATCCGAATACAGGGCGTCCCCGTCAGTAGCTCCCATGGTTTTAATCACGGGCCACTGAGGCCTCGCCAGGTGACTGGAGCTTCGCCCTAACTCTCCGGATGCGAGTGTTTGTGACCCGACCTTTAAGTTGCCGCAATGCCCAATCAGGCGGTCTGGAGAGTAGGCCACGGGCTTGCCCTGCCCAGCTAGGTCGCTTCGATTCGACCCTGTCTCTCTCTTTCGTCCGCTTCCTTTACCTTCAAGATGTCAGTCATCATCCGCCTTACTGACTCCCATTGTCCGGTGTCAGGATCTCGTCCACGGCGACTGTCGCTCTTGTTCTTTCTCCGTACCATCTTCCGGATGCGAAAAGCGTATGTTCTGCAGTGTCTATGGATCCGCAGTATACGCAGATGTCCTCTTGCTCCTTCCCGATCCGTTTAGTGAACACTCTAAAAGATCCATGTGCTGTAAGTGCCTGCGTAACATAGTAGTCGATGAGCCTATGCTTACAGGCCAGCCATTCCAGGATGTTCGGAATTATCCTTTTGGTCCACTGCCCCTTCTCGGTGTTGCGTTGCCACTCGTCCTGCCATCTCTGGATCGAACGAGCTCTGGCCGCAACTCGAGCTTCCTTCCCGCCACATTTATTTATTTATTTATTTATTTATTTGGCTTAAGTACACTACAGGCCAATGCCTAAATGGTACATGAAAAATATTATATACATGACACTTATATAAAACAAATATATTAATTAGTGAATATGACAATTTAAATATTATGTACAAGATAATAAAATACAAATAAAAAGAAAAGACCAAATTTCAATATGAAATAATTATATTTTAAATTCTACGATTAACTATGAAAAATAAACAACAATAATAAAAAATAATAAAAAAAAAAATAATAAAAAAAGGAAGCAATTATAATGACATTTTTTTAATAAGTGATTTGAATTGTTGAGGTGTTAGACAAAATATATCAACAAAATCAGGTAGCTTATTAAAACTTCTAGTGAGTCTATTTAATATTGAATTTTGTCCATACATAGTGTGACTAGTATCTAGATGTAAAAATTGATGTAATCTTGTACTGTATCCAGGTATTCTAAATTTAAATAATTTCAGTACATCAGGTGCATCAATATAACCTGTTAAGATTTTATGTGTAAAACAAAGTTGGGACTTGTTTCGTCTGCTGCAGAGACTTTCAAAGTTTAACATACACAATCTATCCAAATATACATATTCATTTTTATTTATTTTTAATTTAAAAAATATATAATTTACAATTTTTTTTTGGACTCTCTCAATTCGATCTACATAATATGTCTGATGTGGAGACCATACAATACTGCAATATTCAAGGTTACTGCGTACAAGTGAATTATAGAGATATATAATTGCATTAATGTTTGTAAATTCTTTAGTTTGCCTTATGACAAAACCACACATTTTATAAGATTTTTTCAAAATATTTTCTATATGCAGATTGAAGTTTAATGCCGGATCAAAGATAACTCCTAAATCTCGATGCGAAATTGTAGTTTCTAATATTATGTTATTAATGGTATAATTGTATATTGTATTTTCTCTTTTACGTGAAAATCGCATTACTTTACATTTTTGAATGTTCAATTCCAGTAAATTATCACAGCACCATTTATTCAAAGCATCGAGAGACTGTTGTAATACTAAGGAGTCGTTCAAATTGCTAATTGTAGTAAATATTTTCAAGTCGTCTGCGAATAATAAAAATTTCAAATTAAATGAATAAAAAATGGACGATATATCATTTATAAAAATGGAAAAAAGTAATGGAGCTAAATGAGAGCCTTGCGGAACTCCAGAAGTTATTGAAAGCTTTTTAGAGAAATAATTTTTAATTTTAACTATTTGAAATCTTGATTCAAGATAAGATTTGAACCAAAGTAGCAGTGTACCATTAATACCAAAAATTTCTAATTTCGCTAGTAATATTTTGTGGTTTACTTGATCGAAGGCTTTTTTAAAATCGGTATAAACTACATCAGTTTGTAAACCTTGCTCGAAAGCTCTCGAGATATAATGTGAGTAAAGTACTAAATTTGTACAGGTTGATCTTCCCGCCATAAAACCATGTTGTTCGGGACAAATTAAGTTTTTAAATTTTTTAGATAAATAACCAGTGATAATGCATTCAAAAACTTTAGCAAAAATATTTAATCCTGAAATTGGTCGATAATTTGTTACATCATTTTTACTTCCGGACTTGTAGAGTGGAGTAACATAGGCTACTTTCCAGCTAGAAGGAAAAACTCCCGTATCTAGTGACAAGTTATAAATCAATGTGAGGGGAATAGCTAGAGATGGGCTGCACATTTTCACAAAATATGATGGTATGCCATCTGGACCAGCGCTCTTGTTTGCATCCAGAGTACATAATACTTCAAACACTTCATCAGTATTAAAAATAATTTTGTGAATGTTATCATTGTTTAAAGTTACTGAATTTAATTGTTGAAAAACATTATTATTGACATTAGTGTAAACAGAATTGAAATATTCAGAAAATAAATTAGCAATTTCGTGACCATTTGATGAAGTGGTGTTATTAAATTTCATGATATTTGGTACGCCATTGTTGGCTTTTTTAGAATTGACAAATTTCCAAAATGATTTAATATTAGACGAAATATTACGTTCAGTATTTTCTACATATTTAGAATAATCTGTTGCAATAGCTTGTTTCGCTTTAGTTCGCAATGCAGTGTATTGCAATTTAAAATCGTTTTTGTTATACTGTTTGTATTTTTTATAATATTTATTCTTTTGTTTGATTATAAATTTAGTTTCTCGTGAGAACCAACAAGGAAACGTATTATTATAAAAATATTTTTTTGGAATAAACCAATCAATTGCAATAGACAATATATCATACATTATTTGAATATTATCATTAACATTATTTATTGAGTAAATATTTAACCAATCTATTGCACACAAATAATCATTGATACCATCATAATCACCTCTTCGAAAATTATATTTCCAACAATTTGAATCCGGGGTCATTCCATGTGAATTCACCAAAGGCCTCCCACTCGACCCTTTCTAAATCTAATGAAATTTTGTAATAAAGTAGCCCTAGACCCCAAATGAAATTGTGCAAAATATTAGAGCTCAATCTGCTTTGGTTCTTAAATAATAGGTCCATGTTCAATGGGCTCTCATCCCGTTAATGCGTACATATCGTAAAAAGAGCCAACTTTGACCCTTTATCAAATCACGTCTAGTGCCCAGAGAGGTGTGAAATTTGGCATACCTGGACAACTTTTTGTGCGGAATACAGCAGTGTAATCAAAAAAGTAGTTTGGGTAGCCATGCAGCTACCAATCCATGCTAAAATCACTGCCAAATTTTGTCGCGAGAAATTTGAACCCCAATTTGGAGACCAGTTACTCATCACCAAAAGGTCTAAACGCCATGATTTTTTGCAACGATGTATAACAAGCACAATACTATGCAGTGCTGCAATAGCAACTCTGTTGTATTCATATGTCCAGAGATGGTCCACTTGAAAGTTGGCCAAAAACATTTTTTGTGCAAAACTAGCCAACTTTCAATACAAAATATCTCAATATGCGTCATTCCCAATTTGGTTTTGAATGACACCATTGGATAGAGCAGATTTTTCTGTATAATAGTAACTTTTATTTAGAGTGGGATCTTAATTCCTCGTTCAGCCACAGGACTCTGAAAATGACACTTTTATATGCGAGGCGTACGTATATTGGAGGCTATTGCAGGCTATCAAATTCAGAGCATGGCAATTTGCAGAAGGCAAATTTATCCATTATTAGTGCAATCCTTGCCTTGGTCCATGGTAGCTGAGCCACTACCAATGGGAGTGAGTATAGGTTGTCAAGTGACATTCAGAACCACGCTCATGGCTAGCAATAGCACATGGCAATAAACTAGTGCTGTCAGAAATCGATCTTGACGGAACCGGAACTGGTTAAAAAAACCGGTTTCGGGTTTACCCAGTTTCGGAACCGGGTAACGCGAAAATTACAAACCCGGTTTTACCCGAAAACCGAAACCGGGTACCCGAAAAACCGGTTTCGTTTCCCAGCACTAAAATTATCTCGACTATGGCTAAGAATTTAGGAAGTTCGCACTATTTTCTGTCTGACTTTATTTTATGGTTTCGATTCCCAGCATTAATTTTAATATATTTATGTTTACATTTTGCTTAAATCAACATCGGGAATTTGTATTCATTCGAATTCCTCGGGTATTTTGCCGAACCCAGAACCGGGTATCTAATCTAGGAACACGGAATCACGTATCTGGAACCGGTTATTCGAAACCGGGTATTCGATACCGGGTATCCGGAACCGGGCATTCGGAACCGGGTATTTGGAACCGAGTAATCGGAACCGGGTAATCAAAACCGGGTATCCGGAACCAGGTATCCGGAACCAGGTATCCGTAACCAGGTATCCGGAACCAGGTATCCGGAACCACGTATCCGGAACAGGGTATTTGGAACCGGGTAATCGGAACCGGGTAATCGGAACCGGGTAATCGGAACCGGTTATCCGGGTAACGCGAAAATTAAGAACCCGGTTTTACCCGAAAACCGGAACCGGGTACCCGAAAAACGGGTTTTGGTTCCCAGCACTACAATAAACTAATGGAATCCTGATCCATGACGTATCCGTAATCGAATTCAAATCAAATTATTTAACTAACTGAATACAGTAATTTCAAGTGAGACCTGTAATACATTAATGTTAATATTGCTTTTTATTTATGTGTGTATTTATTGCAAGTAAATACAAAAATAAGTAAACAGCAATGTTTGACCTGCTGACACGATACTACAAAGATGTAAAGATAAATAGAGAACAGGAACCTAAAATAGCATTGATTGTTTAATAATAATTCTGAATCTCACCCAAAAATGTTCTACCCAATGAAGCTTAAAATTTTTCCAATTAGTTTGGATATCAATTTGCTAGCAATCATGATCAGTGCACAAAGAAGATATGAAGAATCATAATTTGATGTTTTCGATATCGCACCAAGGTATATAATTTTCAGAGTCCTCTGGCTGAACTAGGAATTCAGATCCCAACCTAAATAAAAGTTACTCTTGTACATAAAAATCTGCTCTATCCAATGGTGTCATTCAAAATCAAATTGGGAATGACGCATGTTGAGATATTTTGCCTTGAAAGTTAGCTAGTTTTGCACAAAAAAATTTTTTGGCCAACTTTCAAGTGGGCCACCTCTGGACATATAGATACAACAGAGTTGCCATTGCATCACTGCATAATATTGGGCTTCTTATACATCGTTGCAAAAGATCATGGCGTTTAGACCTTTTGCTGACGAGTAAATGGTCTCCAAATTGGGGTCCAAATTTCGCGCGACAAAATTTGGCAGTGATTTTAGCATGGGTGGATAGCTGAATGGCCAGCCGTACTGCTTTTTTGATTACACTACGTTATTCTACACCAAAAGTTGTCCTGGTATGTCAAATTTCACACTCCTACAGGCAATAGAAGAGATTTAACAAAGGCTCAAAGTTGGTCATTTTTGCGGTATTTACGCATGAACGGGATGAAAGCCCATTGAATATGGACCTGTTATTTAAGAACCAAAGCAGATTGAGCTCTAATATTTTGCAAAGTGTCATTTGGGGTCTAGGGCTATCTTACTACAAAATTTCATGGCTTTTGGAGAGGGTCGAGTGGGAGCCATAGGTGACTTTTTGGTGATTTGAGATGGAATGACCCTCCGGTAATTGTAATGAAAACATTCTTCGTTACCTCCGTTCTTTCCATCGCCTGGAGTCTTAACGGGAGTACACCGGTGACTACCTGCAGGGCCACGGTAGAAACGGTTCGGTAGGCCGATGCCACCCCTAACAAGGCCCTGCGTTGGGACTTCTCAGGTATCCTGCTATACTTCTCATACTGGAGGATGGTACTCCATATAGGAGCTCCGTACAGGAGTGTGGAGTGCACTGTCCCCAATAGCACTCTCCTCTTGGCCCAGTTAGGGCCACCAACGTTTGGCATCAGTCTTCTTAGACTGCCAGCTATCTTCTCAGCCTTAGCCGCAGAGCTTTTAACATGCTCCGCGAAAGAACCGTTTGCACCGAATGTCACCCCCAGGTATTTAATATGGGGCTTTGGTAAGATACTTCTGCCCGCCAACTTGAAGCTTACTCCATCCCTCTTGCGCTTTCCTTTCAGTATCACAGCCTCCGTTTTTTCGGGGGCTAACTGAAGCTTGTGAGCGTCCATCCAAACACTAATCCTCCAGAGGTTGACATTGATGCAATACGTCAACTCTTCCTCATTCTTCGCCTTCGTGATCAATGCCAGGTCGTCCGCAAATCCGATACACTTCGAATCCCCCAGGAGTTGGAGATTGAGCACTCCGTTGTACAGGATGTTCCACATTGTAGGTCCAAGGACTGAACCCTGTGGGACTCCTGCTATTGCCCTGAGTACTCTTGCGTCCTTACTCTTTGATGTAAGAACGTGCCTATCGCAGAGGTACTCCGCCAGAATAGCCTGCAGATAGTGCGGAATCTCCATTTTCCGAGTTCTTCGAGAGTCAGCGCCCAGCTTGCCGAGTTGAAGGCATTCCTTACATCCAAAGTAACCAGGACATGCCATTCAGCTCTGCTGCTAGGAGGGTGTCGTAAACCTCCCTAAGAGCCTGGATCGTCGACCTGTTCCGACGAAATCCGAACTGTTGATGACTCAGAAGCGCCCTGCCTTCAATTTCCTCTTCCAGTCTTTTTTGAAGAAGGGCTTCATACACCTTAGAGAGCGAGTTCAAAAGGCATATGGGCCGATATGACCCAGGCTCATCGGGGTTCTTCCCTGTCTTCTTAATCAAGACTGTTGAAGCAGTCTTCCAGACCTCTGGAAATTCGAGCTTGCACAGTAGCTCGTTGAACATTCCCAGCAGCCATTCCCCTTGTTCCTCCAGGGCAATCTTGATTGCTTCCGTGGGTAATCCGTCCGGACCAGGAGCCTTCTTGTTTTTCCTGCTCTTAACAGCAGTCTCAAGTTCATCCATCGTGAAGGGTACTGCTGCTTCCGTTACTTCAGGGGGTTAACCTGATCCTCTCTCCTCTGCGGGAACAGGTGGCTCAGGATTTCGAATTTTCTGTCCTCGGTTAACTCGACAGGTCTTAAACTTGTCAGCCCCCTCACCACCACTTGGTAGGCAGTACCCCAGACATCCTCGTCCACTTGAGTGATCTACGCGAGAGTTTGTATTCTCGCTCCAGCTGTCCTAGATCCACTTCATTCAGGCGTGCTCGTGCTCTCGTGAATCTCTTTCTTGCTCTCGTACTCAGGGCTCTGAGTTGGCTGATGCTCTCGTCCCACCAGTAGGGCATAAGCTTACGGCTGTTCGGAGCCAGAGTAACACTGGCTCTGTAAGCCTCCGCTAATGCCTCGGCGCCATCGGTGTGTGAACTCCTCTGCTTCTCTGTCATGGAGTTCACTATCAGCGCCAATGAGGACTTGAACACACTCCAGTCAGCCACTCTCCTTCTCGGATCGTCCTGCCGCCTGGCCCCTGGTCCGTCTACCACCTCGAATCTGATGTAGCGGTGCAGGGTATGATTCTCCAGTTCTAGGAGGCTCCAGTTTGACACGCTCCTTGCTAGTCCTTGGGTTGTAAAGGTCACGTCTATGAAGGAACAGCTCGTTCCTCTCACGAACCACGTGAAGCGCAGCAGCCCACTCCGTCCAAACTTCTCCCCTCGCGTCGGTTACCGGAGAACCCCACATCGGCGATTTGGCATTGATGTCACCTGCTATGACTGCTTCTCTGCTGTTGATCTTGACGTGGTTAATAATGTTTTCCACCCTATACTTGTATTCCTCCAGGGATATATTCGGAGATATATAAACCACATGGAGGTCATAGTTGCGTAGGCCAATGCAGAGATGTCCTGTCCCTTGCACAATCCTGGACACTTGCAGCCGTCCTTCCATCGGCAACACCGCCACATCCCCTGCCGTATCGACTATCTACGGATCCTGCCTGGTCAGGGCTCGGTTGGGTTCCGCAACCAATAACAGGTCAATGCCCACTTCCTTGGCATACGCGTATGCCAGGTCGTGTGCTACCTTACCTCTACCCAGGTTCGTCTGTAACACTTTAAGAGACAGTGTTTCTTAGCGTACCTCCCTTGGTCTTTATATTTAAATCGATCCATTATTCCTTCAATGTTGTATAGAGGACCCATACCATATCCCGAAAAACAGCTCCATACCATCACACCACCTTCGCCATGTTTAGCTGTTGGCAAGGTGTATTTTGGAACTAATCTTTTATTAGCAGGCCTCCTAACACGTAACTTACACCATCACTTTTGAACAAATTGAACTTAGATTCATCACTAAAAATAACTTCTTTCTATTGATGCACAGTCCAGTCAATATGATTTTTAGCAAATTCTAATCGGGCCTTCACATTCTTTTTGAAAAGAAGTGATTTTTTGGCAGGACGGCGACTAAAAAGACCCTCACGAACTAATCTTCTGCGAATAGTTCTTGTTGAGATGTTTTCTTGATCCATTTGTGGCAAAAGGCCCATAATTTTCTCCGGTGACGGAAAGGGGTTATTAGTAGATAAATAAATATTTTTTTTACCAGTTCGTTTTTGAAACTTCAAACGTACCTTCTTCTCGAAATCGTTTTATAATTCGTGACACAGTAGATTTATGAACATTTAAATTTTGTGAAATCACAGTCTTTAAAACCAGAAATTATTAAGTTTCTAATTTCACTTGAAACAGTTTTACTACGACCCATGATTGACAAATGTAAACTGAAATATTACTTGTGCACAACATATTATTTATGGATAAAACCTGCATATAACAAGAAAATTCAAGTAGTTGCAATATTTTTATCCAAGCAAAAATTAAGAAATAATTTATTATTAATCTGTAAGTCAGATTATTTGACTATTGATTGATGTAACAGACAAAATATGTTTAAATTATATAACTAAGAGTATTTATTTTCCAATATTATTATTAAAATTTGAAAAATTGAAAAATGTTTATGGCCAATACTGTACGTGACAATATGGCACTACAGTGGCATTACTTCTTCTTTAATACATCCAATTTTGCCTGTCACATGTCAGAGATCGGTTACGGGCCCCAGGAAAATATAAAAATACGAACCGAGTCTTGGGAAAACAATAATTTTTTCCTTATGAGATTTCCTGATAAGAAATAATATCCAACCGGAGAACAATAATTACAGGCCCAACGACAGATCAAAAAATGCACGTAGTAAAAAATTGTATTTAATTTTAGTGTAATATAGTATACATATGTCGTACAAAATATGTTTACGTAACGTGCCTATTGTCCACTCGGAAGCTACCTGCAGAAACGCCATAAAAGTTCCCGAAATACGGATAACTGATGACAACTAAATACATAAACGAAGTATGTAATTATATTGGATCTGGAATCCGGACCTATGAACACTATTTATTATTTCAATTATTGTATTATTACGTGTTATAATTACCAACAAAGATATTACTCAAAATCACAAATAATAAAACTGAGTAGCATATTGGATGTATATATAAGATTATTGGTGATTATATAATGAGTAGTATATATTTTTTTAAAAAGAATCCAAGTCAGGCCCTGCAGTTTGCCGCGGCCCGGTTAATTTATACCGGCTTCCCCCGTCTCTCGACGCCTCTGGCCCTAGACGGTCGCCTAGACCAGTGGTCTCCAAAGTGGGGTACGCGTACCGCGAGGGGTACGCCGAAAATTATAGGGGGTACGCCAAATTTCTCTTCGCAAAATTCCTCTCGCGCGCACAAAATTATACAGCTCAAGAACAATTAATCGACATAAGAAAAAGGACAATTTTGCAATCCGAATTTAAACAAATAGCTATTCATAATTGGTGGATCGAGTATCCAGATTTAGTAAGCACAGCGTCGAATGCAATCTTACCATTTGGTTCCACGTACCTGTGTGAAGCAGCATTTTCTGCAATGACAATAATTAAAACCAAATACAGAGATAAATTAGAATTAGAACCAGATCTTCGAATTGCATTAACAGAGGGAATCAAGCCAGATTTTTCCAAAATTAGTCAACAAATTCAATCACATTGTTCCCATTAAATTATAATATAAAATTTCTCTTGTAATTTATCAATTGCATGTACGTATATTGTTTCATTTAAAATAAACAAATTAAAAAAATAACTTGATTTTGTGCATTCTTTCCGTTCATTTCTTGATAAAAGTAATTTTTAACACACACAAATACAAATATATATATATATATATATTAGGCACTATATATATATATTAACCCCTTAATAATTAGGGGGTACAATTTATGATTATTTTCGTCATAAGGGTACGCGGTCAAAAAAGTTTGGAGACCACTGGTATGAACACGTAAAAAGACTATTGCCAGCGCCAAAACTATTTCATAGTCAAGTCTACCTAAAAGTGCCACTTGAAAGTTTGGTTCTACAGTAGGAACGGGTACCCGGTTAACCGCTACCCGACTCGTTGAGGTTGTACCCGGTTCCGCATTTGAGTATCCGCTACCTGGTATCGGGTAATTAGCGGGTAGCAGGTAATTAATTAGTAGCAGATAATTAACGGGTAATTGTGTGAGGTATTTTGAGTATTTATTTATCTGTGACTATTTTGTTCTCGGTTACACTAGTAGGAATTAATTATGCGTATTCCATAATGCACTTGTGCTTATTTTTAGAGTTGTGTAGGTATGACCACCAAAAACCCTTATAAAGTCACTCATGTGTCTCTCTGTCTGTACGGTAGAAATTGTATCCAAACGGCTTAAGATAGAAAGTTGAAATTTGGCATGGTTATATTACTCTTTGGCCCACATACAGGAAAAATACGATTTTCTGCCAGTCATTTGGATTGAACCCAAAGAAGAACTTGCTCTTGGATAACACCAACCATACATAGACATGGAAAGCTCATAACCCCTTAAGGACCGATTTTTTTCAAATAAATGTACCAAAAAAAAAACAACTTTATTTTTATAAATAAACATGTTTTTTATTTAAATCAAACAAATGTTAAATAAAATCAAATGATAAGTAAAAAGGATACATATTAGTAAAATAAGATATATATATATATATATATATACATAATATATAATGTATGGTAAACCTGAAAGCATGGAGAAACACATAAAAACACATTGCAACATAGCAAGGTTTACAATAATAAAGAGACTCTCTCCTCTTTCTTTTTCCTTGGTCGTCCCTTTGATTGCTGCATACAATACACACTCTAGTAGGTTGTTTTTCTTTTTTGTTGGAGGAATACTGTCAGGAAAATGCCTTTCAATTAGCTTCAATGGGCCTTGTTTTCTTGGACGCCCAGATTTTTTGTTCCTGTGCCCGTGTGAAAATATTGAATATTTATTTTCTATCAGCGTTTTTCTGAATTCAAAATTACTCTTCTGACTATTATTTTTTTTTGTAAAACACAAAAACGTTCCATATACATATGTCGAACAATGAAAAAATATTTTTTTATAGTACTTTTTTCCTCCTTTATTCGAAAGTGGATAATTTTGCATTTGTTGGTCTAGTAGATCAACCGCACCCATTGTGTCATTATAATCAATTATGAGTTTTGGTTTCCAAATTGTATTGTCATCTTTATTATTATTTTTTTTTTTGTAAGATCATTTTCTTGAGTTATTTTGGGCAAATACATAATGGAACATAAAATATGTGACCGGCCGAGTTATCTCGGGTAAGGTCTTTTTGGACCATAAAATGTGGCCCGAGTTAGCTCGGGCCTGATCCTTAACCCATTAGTGCATATTGTATCTTATAAGGGACACCTGTTTGTTATTTTTTTACGGCCCCACTAGAGCGAGCTTCGACCTGTTTATAGCGAGAATACTTTCTGTGATAATAACACACACAGTCTAGTGTAATGTTTAACTAGATTTTGATCGGAGTGGTGAGATACAGTAACAAAATGAACCCTAATTTATATTCAACGCGGAACGAAGGGTAAGTAATTTTTTATTACACTAAGGGTATTTTTTTTTTTTTAAATTCATGTATGTATTTGCTTTTATACCTGTACTTAGAAGACTCTTAGCGTCTAATATTTTTGCATATATTTTTCATCAGTTCTAAAACTACCCTTTTCTGTCGCGTCCCTTATAATGGACACTATGCATTGTGGCTTTAAAACTTATTTATTTTAGGTTAACCCTGCATCAACTTTTAGAGATTATAGAGGCAGATAATGATAACGAACAACCTACAGATATATTTTAAACGCCCCCAGATGAGAAGTCACAGGAAACCGAAGAGGATAGCGACAATTCGAATGAAGAAGCTGCAAATCCAAATTATATTCCAAGGGGAATTTTGACTCAGTTGTGTGAAGTTCGTTATGATAATAGCAATTTTGCCCATGAGGATAACAACATACCTCTCTCCATTTTAAAAAGTATTAATAGAAATTTGACACCGCGCCTACTACTTCAGCAGATTTAGATGATTACCCTTATTTTGACATTCACCGTAAACGAGGTAAAAACTCTTCAAAATGGTCAACAAATATACCTACAAACAGTATAGACGTAAGTCAAGACTGTACCCCTAGACAACTTTCAGCAGAAGCCTATTTAATAATTATTAATTTTAATAATTATTAATTGTAGTAATTATTTATAATAACATTTTATATTTTCATATAATTATATTCCTTTAAACTGTGTTAATTTTAGTTAAATAAACTAATTTTCAATTACAAAGGTTTTATTTAATGTAACGTCCACTGTGCATAGTGTCCATTTAAATGGACATACGATTCCAGCCAAACTACAAGAGATAAAAAAATAAATAAAAAATGTCAGCAACTTTTAACGGTGCAATAAGTTATATTTTACTATAAAAATTTTAAATTTCAGAAATAAGTACTTCATGCACTAATGGGTGAAGGGGTTAATAGAGAAATGGTATTTCCGGGTGCAAGACAATGGTGATCCTTTTACTATGGAGGATCTAATTTCTGCTAACTGTTAAGCGATAAAATTTGGAACGTATTGACAAAATATGTCACGACGTTCCGGACACGAAAATAGGTATCGGAGGAAAAGCGTAGTGTTCAACATGCGCAGAAGGAATATTCCGCGCTAGTTGCACAATATACTATTCGCGACTGCAAATAACAGTGAGACATCTGGTGGTGACTGGCTAAATTAAACAGAAGCGTATATTTGGATAATATTTGTAGCGTATTGTGCTGCAGTTTATGTGAATTAAGAAGTATTTTAAAATATAGTGACTTAAATACAGTGCTTTTTTGCCGAAATATTGTTTGAACAGATAAATATTAAGAAAAAACTTCTGACATATACGCTTCAACGTTAGTTTCAGTCGCGAATTACCTACCTCCGCATGATGACACTATGCCCGATTGTCTAAGTGAGCGAACTATATATACAGCGACGATCGCGGGAAAGAACTTTTAAATCAAAGAATAACTTCATGGTTATTTGAATTTAATTATTAACAGCCTAGGTGCATATTACATGTTTGCAGTATTGATTCGAGTATGTTGCCATTTGTAATTAAAAAAGTAGTTCACACGGTATTTATAAATTAAGAATTTCAGCAATTTTCAATAGATAAATATTTAATGAAATCGATACCTCAGTAAACGAGAACAGATACATTTTACAAACAATACGTTGTTCTAGGTCAAGGGCGAAACACATTTTGTGCTAAAAATATTTTCCAAGCAGGAATCATAAATTTAGGTCATTTATAATTTCTAGATAATTTTTCCTGGTGTATTTCATAAAAACCACAACCAAGGCAATTATATGGCTCATTCGATAATTACCAGATATTTATGGCTCCGTGAAGATAGCAGGTCATGGAAAGTACTAAACAAAACGCAAAGCAATAAAAAAATTGAACAGATGGCATTTTTTATTCATATTTATGAAAGTATCATATTTAGAGGGCGTAGATGCCTAATCATGGTCATAAACGCCAATCTGAAATGAACACAAACTAGCAAAAATGAACATAAACTAACAAAAATAGGGCGTGTGTAAACCATAAACCCAGCCAGTGGCGTAAGCAGAAAAATATTTCAGGGGGGAATTTTTCACAACATCGGAATTTATACTTATTAAAATGGTGCGCAATTTTGAAATGCGGTACTTATAATTTTAGTTCTTTTCGAATTTTCGGGAGGGGATTTATTCTTTTAATCCCCTCTTGCGTACGCCACTGAACTCAGTGGATGGTACACTAGAGCAAAGTGTCCCAAACTTTTTGAGCCGCGGAGCACTTTTCACGAGAAGAATTCGTCTCGGAGCACTTTTCACGAGAAGAATTAGTCACTATCGTTTCTATATATATAGCAACACTAGTAGATCGCGGAGCACGGTTTGGGAAACTCGACACTAGATTTGTTAGTAAAAAAACTAACCGTATCAAGTCAAAATCGTATAAGGATACTTTGAAAATAAATAATATTTCTAATAAAAATAGTACGTAAAGTTTGTTCAAGATAACTATGAAAACGCGTCACTCTTGGTTAATTTAATTGCTAATGTTAGAATGTAATATAACTAACACGCAAGCATTAGTCAGTTGTTACATTTGGCTTCCACAAATTGGTAGCCCTTTCCTACATTGCCACATATTCTTAAACAGTATTTCCTGCCATATTTCTATTTAGCACGTGAACGAGTGAGGTTAAGCTTACGTTTTATTTTCAATTTTATCAGATATTATTTCAAAAAAAATACAGAAAGCCATTAGTAGCCGTGCCCAAAGGATGGTTTTGTCATTTAATATTTTTAATAATTTCTATACATTAATATTTTCATTTTATTTTAACATTTCTACGATATTGAGCTTTACATTTTATGCATAGTATAATTTAAACCATAAATTTCGTGACACCCTTATTACAAAGTCGCTACACACCAGTCGGAAAGCACTGCTCTATCTCATAATTCATATTAGCCCCTTTGCTCCCTGGTAAATTTAGGTTTACAATCTCCCTCTCTGTTCCCAATTGTAGTTGAAAAGTTTTCAATGGCAGGGCAACCCTAACAACAGGGCTAAATGGGCTATAGCCCCTGGGCGCAAGCCTTTTGGGGGCGGCAATTTTTAATGGTGTTATATTTTTTTGTATCTATTAGTTATTTAGTTATTATGAAGAGGGGCGCATTATTTTTAGTAGCCCATGGGCGCCGAATATCTTAGGACGGCCCTGTTCAATGGAACTGTTATTATTGTCTGAATCTGAATATTGGAGTGATTATTTAAATACAGATAAAGATGTAATCTGAAGATGTAAGATATAATCTGGATATACATTGTTTGTCCTAGTTATTCATATGTATAACCTACATCATAAGTACAGTACGCACTTTCAATAAGTTTCAATTTACTGCCGAGTTGCTCCCATTCAGCTTGTTCAGAAGGAGCTGTAAGATTTCTTGACGCGGTGTTTTACTGCTAGAAGTTGTTTTAATTAAACTATATTAAAATTTAAAACAATAAGTAGGTTTTACTGATATATTTATTTTCCCGATGCGTATTTCGGCTATTACGCCAATTTCAAGAATTTACAAAATAACTAGTTAAAATAACATTTATTTTGTAAACTCTTGAAAATGGCGCAATAGCCGAAATACGCATCGAGGAAATAAATATATTAATAAAACCTACCTAGGCCCGGTTTCTGAAACGTCAGTTAACTATGGTAACAACTGACTAATGGTCAAGTCTGACTAATGGTTAATTTTATTTTGCGTTGCATTAACATTTTTCAATGCTTGGTCAACCGAACAATTGGTTTACCAAGGTCCGATATTTTTTGCTAATGTGAACTGTACTTCATGTGACAGCAATCAGCTGTGATTATTTGAATTTGGTCGCTGAAAGAATTAAAATGTTTTAAAACGAACTAAAAAATTAATTCATGAACACCAAACTTTACCAACATCGATAAAAACATTTTTCTAGATATTGCCGGCAAGTAAGTATATACAGTCTGTTCCAAACGGTTAGGCGGAACTAAATGGGAATTTTGTTCTTTTAGGTTGTCACGAGAAGGGACCTTGCTAGGGTTATTTCATTTTTCACGTTGGAATGTCAAAATTTAAAATTCCAACAATGAAACCATGGAAACGAAGTATATATGTCAAAATTAAATTATTTTTTTTATATATTTTAATGATAAAAATATAAATAATTAGGAAATTTGTAATAAGAATGACACAAAAAATTAACATATAAAGAAAATGACATTTAAATGATGAAAAAAATCTCCAAAAAATGTTTATTGTAAGTATGATTTACAAAGCTTAAACAAAACGGCCGAAAAGCACGATTTAAACGATGAAAGTAACTAGATTGCAAAATCTAGTTCCGCTTAACCGTTTGGAACAGACTGTATATATTTTTATTTCTTTTGAAAACTGAATATTTTTAAACTATTCTTAAAACATAACCTAAAATTTGTATTTATCATTTTTCAATATATATCCTACATTAAATGTCTATTTAATTTCTATTATAGATATTCCCATATTATTGAAGACAAAAATGTGATAATTGAACAATCCAAGAAAAAAGAAAATTTGGTACCAGATTACAGATGAATTTAACTCAGTTGCGTGAAAAGACAGAAAACAAATTAAATTTTGTATTTCAATTAAAAATAAAAAAAATAAATAAACAAACTAGAAAGAACATTTGTGAATTAAAAGTACACTCTTCAGTATCTGTTTAAGAGCTGGTTTCTTGAAAGATACAGTTTTCGATGTAGTACTGATATAGTGTCGATACCGATGGAAACAACAAATTATTGAAAATATGTCGATAGCTGTATTTTTTGAGAAACCGGCCGTACGTAATTATAAAAAAAAGCCGATATATTTTACCACCACCTCCTGCCTACCTAACTGATTCAGAACTGGCTTTACTTCATATTTTTTATCAAGTTTAACCAGAACCTGAAATGCAACAAGAAGCTAATCCTGAACCTTCCATTCCTAACAAAAAAAAAAAAGACAAGCAAGGAACATAATTTAAAAAAATAATAATAATAATACATTATAAAAGTGTATTATAAGAGTAAATACCAGGCTGCGCTAATAGAGAAAAATAAAGTAAGAATGCTGTACAATTACGACTTAAAAATAAATTGATTTAGAATTAATAAAAAAATTAAACTAAAATAACTAAAACTTTATAAAAAAATTGAATTAATAAAAAAATTAAACTAAAATAAAAAATAATAAAGTGGTTTTGTTTTAATTATTACATTACATTGTATTACTTTTTTAGGGTACACCAATAACTGTTTGGATTAATGCGCTACGTACAGCCACATAGGTATCATTACCCTCTCCAATGTTTGGTTCATCGCTCTGCAATAGTTCTACAGGAATTTCTATCGTATCATGCTGTTGTATTCAAAAATTATGTAAAACGGCACAAGATATAATTGTCGTTAGGACACGGTCAACATTAATTGCCATTCCTGTTGCAACATGGGCCCTGTTAGAATTTTCTTCTACTCTTGTATCTGTATTCAAAGGTAGTGTCAGGAAAAATAGGTTGATAAGTCCACCAGGTGACTGAATTGGTATATGTGCATAATCTGTTGCTCCGAGTACTTGTATGATATAAAATTAGTACTTCACTAAAGTCTTTTTTCGCCATCTTCTATTGAGGGCAAAGAACATAGGCTGGAAGTTAAAATTTTTCTATTGCTCAAATAGGATAAGGAAAAAATAATAATAGAAACCTTGAATTATGTACGAATAATCAAAATATGTAAATATATAATGATTATATATGTATTTAATATTTATTTACAATGGTACAAAATAAATATATAAATAAATTATTCATGTATTTAATATTTATTTTACAATGGTATTATAACGTTATTGAAATATCAAATTAAAAATTGATTTTGAATTTATAAGGAAATTTTGTAGGTTATGCTACATTAAAGTCACATTCATTAATAATAGTTAGGTATATTTTCATTTTAAAACACAAATTAATAATTTAATTTACCGTCTTCTTAATTAAATTTCTTTTTTCTCTTATTTAGCCCCGAAATTATGAAAATAAAATTTATGAAATAACCGAATATTGACGTAAATCGTAGTTAAACTGTAATCAAGGTATAGTCAGCAAAATTCAATTGTTTGACTCGAGTTCAAGTCATGACCAACGTTTGTGCAACACTTAACCAAGGAAGCCTTGGTTGAACTCACGTCAAATGCGAAGTAAACTATGCATAGTTGATTTATGGTTAACTTTGGATTGTTTTTTGTTCCTGCAACAGTTTACTAAAGCGTGTTCTACATTATACAATTCTCATCAAATTTTCATACTTATTTCTTTGACTAGAACTTGTACTAGAAATAAATCAGTGAAATTGCACAGTGTAGAACACGGTATGTAGTCAAGGTTAACTTTATTCAAAACTAGATTTGATCCAACTATTCTTGAAAACACATCCAACTTGGAAATCGGTGCATGCGCAGTAGACAGTTTTAACAATAGTACCAACATTAAAATTACGCTTGTAAATATTTTGTATTACCACGTGTTTAATAGTGTTTTGTTGATCATTGGTTTGAATAAGCGAATATATAAATTGTGTTTTGTACGTAAATCAGTCATTTTACAAATCTTATAGCTAGGTTATAAACATTTGAGAAGATATGAATTATATTTTTATGTTGGTACTTTAAATGAACTGAAACACGTGTAAGAATTTCATTCTCTACCAAAAAATTGAAAAATAAATTGTATTAAAACTTTGACAACTTCTAGTTCAAAGAAAAAAGTTTAGAAAATTGATGAATAAAGTATAATGTAGAACACGCTTAAGGCAACCGTAGTTGACCATTAGCTTATAGTTTACTGAACTTCTAGAAATCGGCCCCTAGTGTTTTTAATTGAATTTTTATTTAACATGTTTCACTTAGGAACGCAAAACTCCATCCAATCAACAGTTTATGTTTTAAAATTAAATTTAAAAATTATTTATTTATTTTTTTATCAATGGATACGGAAACATTTATCGCGAGCGCTAATGTTACGTGCTTTGTAATGTGTAGGTATGTTACAACCTGGGCGACGTAAAATTAAAGTTGCAGCTGAATTTTTAGCTAGAAATGTTAAATGTTTAAAATAAATAATAATGCATATTTTTCTACGTAAAAGAAAAGTGTTATAAGTCGCTTATGGCGTCGTTATACGGATGCTGATGATGTAGCTTCTCAACATCTTGGTAAAGCATGGGTTACAAGAGCATCACAAAATCGTTACATCCAATTTTGTGCTCGACGTTATCTGACATGCACTATTCGCTAACTTCAAAATCAGTTGAACCAGATACATGGCGTACTGGTTAGCGATCAAATTATACGCAATAGATTGCACGGAGTACAGTTAAGATCGAAACGACTTCTCGGAGTTTCACTTCTAAAGATAGGGAATCGCAGAGGGCGTCTTTTATGTACATAGGAACACCAAAATTGAACAAATGAGCGATGGTCATCTGTAATGTTCTCTGATGAGTACAGATAGGATATCTACCGTGATTCAAGATTAATCCGAGTTTGGAGTCAGCCAGGATGCTTAAATACACTCGCGGACAAAAAATTCGATCCATATTCTTTTTAACGGTACTTTTTTTTTTTTTTTTAGCATTAACGAAAACATATGGTCAAATCAAGTTGATTATCATGTAAACAGAAATAAATTACCGTTATGTCAAAACAACTGACAATTTTTGTTGATTAGTCGGAGCTCATTTTGTACACAATTTAGTTTTGCACGCATATCTTAGAAGAATATTGTAAAGATTTGGTGTTGAACAGTTTTATTAAAATTAATAGTAATGTTTTATTGAATAGTTATGGTTTTGAATCCAACTGACACCGCCAGAGCTATTACGTTAGTACAAGATGGACGATCGCAATATTACGTGGCTAGGGCGCTGGGGGTTACAAGATGCAGTGTGCAAATGGCTACTAAACGATTCCGTGAGACCGGTGAATACACTAGAAGACCGGGATCGGGTAGGAAGATATCTAAAACTTAGCAGGAAGATAGCTTTTTACGATTAAAGATCTTGCAAAACCGTACTTCTACAGCAGTTGAAGTCAGAAATGACCTACATAAGTCGCGAGGTATAGCAATAAGTGCGAGGACAGTTAGAAGAAGGTTTTCCCAATTTGAAGTAAGCTCAAGGAAACCCGCAAATGGCCCAGAATTAACCAGGCAACAACGTGTATATCGCCTAAATTTTGCAATGGAGCATCGAAACTGGGGAAATGAGAAATGGTCCCGAATCCTGTTTACTGACGAGTCTGGATTTTGTTTACGATCCTCAGATCGTCGTCAAAAAGTGTGGCGTAGAGCTGGAGATAGATATTCCCAGTGCAACATTGTTCCAACACTTAATTATAATGGTGGCAGTATTATTGTATGGGGAGGCATTAGTATGGAGGCCCGCTCAGAGTTAGTGGCTGTTAATGTGGGGACAATGACTGCTGCCAGACACATTACAGATATTCTGGAACCACATTTGATCCCTTTTGCTCCATTTATTGGCGACGCCTTTATGCTTATGGATGATATTGCCCGTCCTCACGTCGCATACATAGTTAATAATTACTTGGATGAAGTGGATATCAAAACTATGATTTGGCCCGCACGCAGTACCAGTGGCGCACCCAGGGAGCAATAATTCCTGGGTGCGCCACTGCGCAGTACAAACCTTAATCCAATCGAGCATATCTGGGACATATTTGGGAGGAAGATCCAAGCCCAAATTCCTGCTCCTGCTAACTTGAACGAGTTAAGTGAAGTCCTTGTTCAAGAATGGAACAGCCTTGATCATCAGGCCATCAGAAATCTATTTGAAGGAATTCCAAGACGCATGAAAGCAGTAATTCGAGCTCGTGGAGGCAACACATGCTATTAGTTTTAATTTTGCATTATATTTGTTTCACCTTTTTTATGCAATACTTTTGGTCACATTGGAAATAAAAGTTATCTATCCATTAAATTTCGTTGAAATTATTTTTTATGTAAGTCATAACTTTCCCCCAATTAAAATAGTAAGTTACTAAGTCATTAACTTCCCTCCCAAAAAAACAAAATATCATAAAAAAATATGGATCGATTTTTTTGTCCGCGAGTGTAGCTTGGACAAATTCAAAGAAATCCATTCTTTTAGCAGTGGTGCAATAATGGTATGGACCAGAGCCGCTGTAAGGAAAACTTGCGCTAGGGGCAAAACTGCGTTTTGGCGCCCCTTGGCAAATAAATGTAAGTGATAAGCAAATTCCCAGTGAAGAGCAAAAAAAAAAGGTCCTCACCTCCCAAATTCCAAGTGAAGAGCAAACAAAAAAAAAGATCCTCACTTTCGCAATGTGGCGCCCTTTTCCTTAGTGCGCTAGGGGCCATCGCCCCTTCCCTTACTGCGGCTCTGGTATGGACTGGCATAAGCGGAACAGGTCATTTTACCTCTCGTAGGATAATACGCGTCCACATACTGGACGAATCGTAACGGATGTGCTAGATTAACAACAAATTTCGTCTGCTCAGTCCCCGGATATTAATTCGTTGTACATGCTTTGGATATGTTGCAATGAAGGGCTACCAATGCAAATGACCATATTAATAACCACCAAGAGCTCTTCACAGTTCTTCAAAGAGAATGGAGAGCAATATCGCAAGAAGACATTGACCACTTAACTTTGAACATTAACACAGTGTTAAATAGGTGGAGGTCATACTAGTTACTAAAATTTTTCTAGTTGATGTTTATGGAATTATTTTTCCATTTAATTTACTTAAATTTAAGACTAATTCTTATTGTTCATACAGTTCATAATTATACTCTATCTCAGAAAGACTGATAGTAATAAATCATTTTGTCAGGCAGTTACCAGTGATGTGCACATTTTAAACACGTTTTAATTGGTTTTGTGTATTTCTATATTACTATTTATCATTTTATTAAACGCACGCCTGTGACCATATTTATCATATCATTAAACACACCCCTGTGACCATATTTTTCCTCAAAATTTTAGGGTCAAATTTTTATAATGTATTGTGTTTAACCCTAGTTCGTATTCCCATATAATATGTGCGGCACACTCGGTTGTTTTTAACAATATTTCGTTTCGAACTATTCATATTTTGTCGCTTTTGTTTTGCCGCTTCTGTGTGAAAAAACAATATCTTTTTACCAATAATAAATTTTATTACTATCAGTCTTTCTGAGATAGAGTATAAATACTTACTTCTAAGAGAGTTAAGTTTTTGATGATTGAATAAAATTTTTCACAACATCGGAATTTTTACCTAGTCCCGCTATAAGTGTCGGTACACAAATTCGGTGAATCATAAAATCTAAACAATTCGGGGGAACACCTGGAACTTTTCTTTGGGTAGTTTCCACTCCTATAGGGTATTGTTATAATCAGTCACTGAACATTGAGCAGTAAACATGGAGTGCGGTGATAAAGAAAATCGTATTGCTGTAATTGCATTACATAAAGTTGAGAAGACGCCGGGAGACATTTTTAGTATTTTAAAATCTTTGACTATCAATCGCCAGTTTGTGTATCGCAGAATTAATTGGTTCAAGGTTACTCAAGGTATTGAAGATCGGCAAAGAAATGATCACCCGCGAATTGTACGAACTCCAACAGTGATCAAAGCCGTGAATAACAGAATTCGAAGAAATCCACTGCGTAAACTAAAAATCATGTCCAGGGAGATTTCAACACGGAGTATGTCCCGCGTTATCAAATCAGACCTAAGGATGGGCTTACTGAAGAAGAACTGGTCACTTACTTACTCTATCTCTAAGGGACATCAGGAAGACCAGAGCTTAACAGCTGAATCACTGGTTCGCAGACAACATGCATCGCAAAATTTTTTTTTACGATGAAAAATTTTCAACATCGAACAAAATGATCGGTTATATACATATAACTCTCTAGATACAGCTCGTTCACAAAGCTCAGAGACGTCATCATCCAGTAACTGTGATTGTTTGGTGGGTTGTCTCGTATGAAGAGCTACATTTTTGTGCTCAGGGTGTGAAGACAAGTGCAAAACCATACCAAGATGACATTTTAGACAAGGTTGTTAAGCTTCTTAATGTGATCATGTATAATTCTGGTCATTGGATCTTCCAGCAACATTCTTTTCCAGCTCACAAGGCAAAGTCCACACAGCAATGGCTAGAAACTCCTACACCGGAGTTCATTAGAGACGAATATTGGCCATCTGGAAGCCCAGATTTAAATCCGCTGTACTACAAATTGTGGTCAGTGTTGAAGGACAAGACCTGTAGCAGACGACATCCAAATTTGTCTAAAGGCGTGCTAAAGATGAGAGTCTAAAGCAATCGTTGAAGAAAACAGTGGCAAAAAAATGTACATATGTCATGCGTACTGCCATTGATGATTGGCGTTTAAAGGCCTGTGTAAACGCGAAGGGAGGGCATTTTGAATAAGACATTTATTTTCATTGAATATAATATATGTGTAAGTGCAACAATATAAAAATTCATTTGTAATGTGTATTGTTTTTTATTATAATCCAAACACTTTGTAACAGTACTTACGGCAGGACTAGGTACGTATTGAAAATACGCGCAATTTTGAAATGTGGTACACTAATACCCCACCACTAGACGTTAATTCGTTCTGAAAAAGCGTCGAATAGCGATTTCGTCAAGTGGCGAGTCGAATTTCCCCATAAGAAATAACGAGAATCATATGTACATATATACATATACATATCACTGGTGACCTGGCAATACTTCCTATCTACAATTTTTTGCGAAAATAAGTTCTTGGTTTGCATTGTAATCCACGTATTACTGCACAAGTTGTGACAATACTTCTTAAACAAGAAATATTTAAGTTCTAAACTTCGTACAAAGCATTACCTTTTATCTTAAACTACGCAAAAACGGCTGACATAAAGCAGTGTTTGACCTCTCCTTTAAATTTCTATGTATGCAGATAGGAGGGATTACCAGGTCACCCACGATATAAGGAAATACATATATGTATATTTTTTTAATACACTGTTTAAAATTTTTAGCCTTCTTTGGACCCTATAATTATAAATATAAATCACTTATTTTAGCAAAAAACAAAAAGTTTATAGCAGCACTAATTCTGAGTTGTTTTCGTCAAGATATCTAGGCGCGAACTGTTGGCCATGTGTTCATTTCGCTTTGTTTACCAAAATATGTATCACGTGATCGGTACTCGATCATGAGTCGGATAGCGATGTTTCCGTCGACTCTCACTCTCGGCATTTACGTCGAATGGCGAAAACGTCGAACTAAAAGGCAGTTGAGTGGCGGGGTATTACTGTAATTATCTTTAATTCTTTCCGAATTTTTGGGGTGGTTTATCCCCATAATCCCCCATCCCCTTACGTACGCCACTGATTTAACGTTATAAAATGCATAGTCTAATCATAGTTAACTTAATTAAACTATACATTTAAGTCAATATCACTATCGTTACAATATTAAATGATTGAAAATATTTTGATTGTCATTATATTAATTTTCACTCTAAATTAGTGTTTCTTCTTGAGAATTCTTTCTCGAGGATATCTCGAGAAATGTAAAATTTTCTGGACGCCACGTTAAACGCATTGTATTTTTAAAAAACTATATTAAAACCAGTGGCGAAGGGAAACCTACGCTAGACTTGCCCTCCCATAAAAAAAAATAAATAAAAAAAAAAAATTAATTAATTTTTTTTTTTTATATTTAGATAAATCTTCAAAAATACATCAAATTATGTTCTATACAAATTTTTGTCCAAGGCATGGTTTACTAGTTACGAATTAATTATCATAACCATGGAAACGTTACATGCAAGTATAAAAAAATTGAGACTTGGAAAAAATTTAAACAATTTTACAAAAATTTTTCGAAATTTTTCGTTTTATCAAAAAACGTCTCAAATAAAAGTTATTAGTAATTGCATTTATAGTAACTTTTGTTCAATAAATTTTTTCGTAATATTTTTCTGTTGCTAAATAGTCGCAAAAATCTTAAAATCGACACGAGTAAACTTCCATTTCTAGTCAACCGATCTTCACAAAAAACAATAGGGTTCTTCCCATTTAATAGGAGAATTTTTTAGTACCAGAACGAATTCTCTAAGTTGAACCGTTCTAGAGTTATCGTGTACACACACACACACACACACACACACACACACACACACACACACACACACACACACACACACACACACACACACACACACACACACACACGCGCACGCACGCACGCACGCACGCACGCACGCACGCACGTACGCCAAACCTAACCTAACTCCCCCAACCTAACTGTGGCAACAGATAAGAAGTGATTTATAATTCATTATATAATTATAATATATTAAATAATATTTTATTTTAATTTAGTGTGTTATTTATTATAATCAATTACATTTCATTTTTGTTCAGTTTAAAACTGTTATGTAAAAGATTACCTACAAGTTAAATAAAATAATTATTACTAATATCATTAATTACTAAATTTTTTGAAAATTTCTCTATACAAATGTATTTTCAATTAATATGCAATTACGTGCCGTTTTCGTAATCATTTTTAAAGCCCCGTTATCCATTTGTTCTATTGTTATTTAAATGAATACTTTAGTACTTTAAAGTTGACTATGATTTTAACATGTTTTTATCCTCTACAATATTAAAAAAGGATATATATTCTAATAATTATTTTTCTCGAGATTTCTCGAGAATTCTCGATAAAATAAGTCTAATTTTTCATTTTTCGAGAATGTAAAATGTCGAGAAATCAGAAACACTACTCTCAATTACAGGTATAACACTATTTTTGCAACCATCCACAGGAATATTTTCAAATTCTTCTTTAATCAATTTCCCAACACTGCTGCTTAACGTAGATGACATATTTAAGGATTAATCCTTTATACCTGCACGTATCGACTATATTTGTTAGTTCATTAGGTGGTATACGCGGCTTACTGGCTGACTAGGTTACACGGTGTCAGTTGCTAAAACCGAGTACTAAAACATTAATGTGGAAACGTATTTTAGTACTAAATTCCAGCATGTTTTAATACACAGGCGAGGATAGTGAGAAAGCAATCCTGTTTGCTGGAACGAGTAGCTACTCTTACCAACACTTTCTTGATTAAAAATGCGTTGTTAATAACAACACATATGATACAATATTGGTAAGCTGCATAACGATTTGGCGGACTTAAAAGTCAATTATTAAATTCTTGTAGTGTAGTTTACAGTTTATGAATAGTGCGTTGAACATGGCAGCCAAATGGACAGAAAATACTACCGGGAAATTCGTCGAATTGTACCAAGAAAGTAGATGTCTGTAGAATATATAACTGCTTAGTTATAGAAACAAACAAGCTTAAAACACAGCTCGTCTGCAATTGAAATGGCCAAATTGATCTAACTCCGCTCCAACTGATCTGCTCCCTCATACACCCTATTCTTCAAATTTGGTCTTCTGCGACTTCATTCTCTTTCCAAGCATGAAGAAATGGCTCGCTGGAAAAAGATTTGAAGTCCCGACAGGTTTATTATTTGGTCCCGGTTTGTGAATAAAGGGAGAATTCACAAAATTTTATAATAGCTATCTCTCTTACATCGATATTTAAGAACACATTTTTGTCACAGAATGCAGAATTTTTGCATATATGGAACATGGCTTTCAATTGAAATAGATGCAGAAAAAATAAAGCAAAATTAAGAACTTCTTCGTCTTCTTCTTCCCCTATGTTTATTAGCTTGGGTTTTCCATTCCGCCAGTGGTTAGCTGCATTATGACTTACAAATTTCTATTTATTGCATGTAAATAGAGTAAGATTGTGCTGCATATTTCAGGAGTTGGTCGAGTTAAAATTGGTTTTCGTGGATAATGATGCCTTAATTGTGTTTCATGTTTTTTGTGTTAATTTTAAAATTCTTGTTATAATTTGGAGTGTTGGTAATTATTGGGGCACTTGCATAAAATATGTTCAACAGTACCTGGCTCTCCACAAGGGCAGAGGTTGGAGTTTATCACATTGATTTTGTTCAAGTGGACTTTGAAATGGCAGTGATTAAAACAGATTCGGATGATTGTTGAGATGGTTTTCTTATCTAATTGTAAATTATGGTTTTACGGCTATGTGAAGTTGTATGGAGTAGAAATACGAGCCTTTTTGTTGAATGGAGATGTCCGATTCATGTTGCCATTTTGAATATATCCCGTTATGTATTATTGGCAAAAGATCTTTAAAGGGAGCTTGCTTGATGTATGGTTGTCTCTCCATCATCGCATCCGTTCTGGCTAATTGGTCTGCTATTTAATTGCCGCTTATCCGACAGTGGCTTGCGATCCAGACTAGTTTAACTTATGTACTAGCGGCTTTTAGAGAGTGTAAATAGGTTTTGATATTAAGAGTGATTCTGTCGAGATTGAGAATGCCAGAGCGATTTATTAATTGAAGAAAACCAAGGGAGTCTTTAAAGATCAATGCCTTCGAAATATTCTGTTGAGGAATTATTGTTAAAGCGTTTCGAATAGCATAGAGCTCAACACTCATAAATTGTAGGAAGTTAATTGTTTTCTGTGATATTCGTACATTGCATTCGGGGATATATATATATATCGTACCCAGTAGCTTCGTGTGAGATTTTGCTTCAGTGTAAATATTTGTAAAACCATTGTACGTTTCCTGAAGAATTTGTTGTAAAATGTCGTTGGCCTCCATGGTGTTACTGCAGTGTTCCTTGTTGATGCCAATATTCAGGTGGACAGAAGCAGGGTTTATTTGGGTAAAATAAGGAGAGGAATAACAGAAACATATAGTTTATTAAATTATAATATTACGTTAGGTAAACATTTATAGCAGAGGTTTCTGTTGTATAAGAACGATAAAGTATATAACTTTTGGATAAAAGGGTTATTGGCAACTGATGCATGTTTTAAGATATGCTTTGAAATAAGGCGTTGGGCTCTGTGTAAATGCTGCTATAAACGCCAGTTCATTTTGATGTAGTTGATTTCTGGGAGTTCTGGTCTTCGAAATGTGGAATATGGAAAATCATGAAAGGAAGGAGGGCAGAAAAATGAACAGTTCATGCATTTTAAGGGTCATTATATTTTAAACCTGAATCTCAGCCGAATTATGGCGAATAATTTGTGTCTACCAGGCAGTTCCGCTCCAGTTGAAAGGGCGTTCTTCATCATAAAAAACGTTTGGTGTGAAAAATGTGGTAAAGGACTCCCTGCGACATCGGCAAAATATGTGCCGCGTCTGCTCACTGTGCAATCAAAATCGGAATCCTGTGACCATTTCAAACCAATGTTTTTACATGTACAAGCGTAATCCAAGTGAGTTTTGAGGTGTTTTATAACCGTTGATAAAGCATGGATCCATCACTACAAACCAGAGAAGAAAGAACAGTAAAACAGTGGGTTTCACTTGTCTAACGTACTCTAAAGATGGCAAAAAGAAATCCTTCGGCCGGAAAGGTCATGACCACGATTTTTCGGAATTCGCAAGACATAATCTTTATCTACTATGAAGAAAAGAGAAAAAGAATCGATATTATTCCGCTTTATTGGATCGACACACTCTAAATTGTGGAAAAGTGGCCCCATTTGGCGAAAAAAAAAGAAGTTTTGTTCCACTATGGCAATGCATCCGCTCACTCTTTCGCAGATGCAACAGCCAAATTGGTCGAATTGCACTACGAACTGCTCCCTCATTCATCATTTTCTCCAGATTTGCCCTTCTGAGACTTCTTTTTCTTTCCAAACATGAAGAAATGGCTTGTTGAAAAAAAAATCAAATCGAACGAAAATATCATCGCTGAAACACACGCTTATTTTGCAGAGTTCGTACTTTTTGGAAGGCTTAAAAAAGTTGGAATGACGTTGGACAAAACGTATCGAGCTAAAAGGAGACTATGTTGAAAAATAAGTTGCATCTAGGTAAAAAAAAAAAAAAATACTTTCGTTACGAAGTCACTGACTTATCAAACACCCCTCGTATAATTTATTTCTGATATATCTGTGACATACTCTGAATTATTCATTATTAATTTGCTAATGTGTTTGACAATCTTTCATCTTAGTGCACAAGTTTTGCAGATGCATCACATTATAATGCAATACACTAACCTTAATTACTTGTTTACTGTTCTTGTTGCAAAACTTTATACCAACGCTCTTAATATTATTTAGTGAAAATTGTGCAAAATAAACGCCATAAAGACAAATTGTGCTAACTTTACATAAACAGTTTACACTTAAGACAGCAGATTTTGGCAACTTGAGAAGTTAAAATTAAATATTAATGATGCAAAATCTCTCTGATATTTATAACGCTAGACATTGGTATAAACAGATGAATGTATATAGCTTAACTTAATAAGATGTTCGTATTATTCAAGTTCTGAATATACACTGTGGACGTAAAATGTCATTTTAATTCAAAAGTTCTTGCATCTACCTTCCCTGAAACTGATATAATTGTCCCAAGTATCTAAATTCTGCGCTTGCTTTGATTGTTTCGTTATCGAAATTCAAGTCCTTTGAAAATTCCCACCAGAGCCGTAACTAAATTTTCTTGGACCCTGTACAAGGTTGCAAAAAAGTGAAAAAATGTAAATTCATAGACTTGGGCCCTATGTCTGTTCACCTATTCCAGCGGTCTAGTTGCGGTACTGATTCCCTCATACACATATAATCCGTCTACTTTTTTCATAATTCTTGAGTATGTATACCGTATCATTTTCTCCTTATGAACATAAAGCTTGGTAATAAGTAAACTAAATTGTATATAAAGTTCTCTTCTGAACCTCGTTACATTTACAGCATGGGGCCTGTTGTTACTAAAATTAATAATACCAATTATCAGGCAATCGTTTAGTTAGAGAAACCAGTGGCAGTTCCTCATGAAAAGTCAAGGAGCCAAGGCCCTACCATTTCAAAATTATGGCAACACCATCACAAATTAATCATTCAACACCTTTTATTTTCTTTAAATACCGATAAATACAAATAAACATATACGCGTTTAAGTACAGAACGCTGATATTTCCTTGCATTTGTTGCGACGAAGCACGCGTTGTATTTATTTTCGCAGGCGAGCCAAATCGAAACTGGCTCCGTTTTCAGACAGCTTGTTGGCCTCAGCGGAGAGCGGTGGGTAGAAGGGGTAGTCAGACCATGCGCTAAAATTACATTGAAGCCGAGCCAGCTGAATATTGGCTCGTTACTTTGAGTTAGGCTTGTGTCGTGTGTGTGTGTGTGTGTGTGTTGTTTTGTGTTACTATTAGAAATGAACAGTATCAGTAATCTTTTGAAAAAACATTTTAATCGTATTCCCTCGAGGAAAAACTCGAAATAAAACCACTGGGAAGACCGATACCGGATTTGGACATTTTAAAAACTCAGAATGTTTCTACCTCTGCTTCTAAAACACGGACAAGAAAATTTAATAGAAACAATTGGATTTGCGGATGCAACGAAAAGCAAGCTGTTTTCTGTTTTCCTTGCGTTTTATTTTGGGGAGAATTAACATGGACGAAGAAAGGTATTGCGGATTTAGTAAACCTTCTTTTTCAATTACAAATCACAAACTTATCTACTTATAACTATTGTACTAATTGTTTGATCCAATTTCTTTCTGTAGATGAAATTTTGATGAATACAAAACAAGATAAATAGAAGGGTTGCATTGATAAGCAAACGGGCAGATTACCGATTAATCAGCCTTGCCTTATCTACCGATACTAGGGTTGTACATCAAAGGCAAAACATCTATGTTTAACATCGATGTTAACATTGGCACTTACTATCGATGTTGAAAAAACATCGATGTTTCCGATACATTGATGTTTATTTAATATTAAAAAAAGCTATTTATTTATATTATATAGGTTTTATTTAATAATGTAAAGATAAAATACGAAAACAAGTAACATATAATATGCAAAAATCATTTATTAGATTTTTAAATAGAAATATTCTTTCTTAATAGTAATTAATTTCACATTAACATTCAGAGCCGCAGTAAGAAAAACTTGCGCTAGGGACAGAGCGGTGTTTTGGCGCCCTTGGTAAATAAAACAAGGTTCTTACGTCTCAAAATTTAAGTGACGAGAAAAAAAAAAGGTCTTCACCTCTCAAATGGCGCCCCTTAGTAAGCCCGTCAGCGCCCTTTTCCTTAGTGCGCTAGGGGCCATCGCCTCCTCCGCCCCCCCCCCCTTACTGCGGCTCTGTTAACATTACCCATTATAATAATTAGATGAGGAAGTAATGGGATTCGGACTGGTCAGAAATTAAAATTAAAACAATATTTTAACTGTTTGTTAAAATATTGTTGTTTTAATTTTTATTTCTGACCAGTCCGAATCCCATTACTTCCTCATCTTATTATATTTTACGGATGTAACCATCTAATTCAAGATTATAATAATTCTAATTTGTACCTACTATTTTTACATTTCTAAAATGAAATATTGCATTTTATTATAATACTAATATAGTAATCTTAACGTTAATTTTATATTATTTAACATAAAAATAACACTGTCATACACATTTTTTTTTTTACTTTTTAAGTTGAAATACATATTAAATTTTTTTATAACACTAACATAGTAATCCTAATATTAATTTTACACTAACATTACAATATAATAATACTAATAATTGTTTTATTAATAAATAAATTATAATTATATTTCCCAATACGGTAATTCCAGGGACTGGAGGAATAAGAACTGAGAAAGTGTCAACAAGACTCAAAAAGCAACAAGTTTGTTGGCATCGTTGGTCGTTGGCATTGTTCACAAAAATTAGAAATTTCTTCTTATTTTTTTCTTATTCTGCTAACTGCTAAGAAGAATAAGAACTAATACTATTAGTATTGTTATATCACAATAGATAGCGCTTATATTTTGTGTACTAATTTTAATAAAAATTAAAATTTTAAGATTCCAGCTCTCTAGCAGTAGTTTCTGAATTTTTAATTTTAAACATTGCCATCGGTAGTAGACATCGATGTTTTATCGATACTATCGCCATCTGAACATCGATGGTAAAAACATCGAACATTTTCAAGAAAACATCGATGTTTTCAATATATCGATACCAATTAGTCGGCCACCGTTTATCTATAATGACATGGGATCTTCTTGTTAGCGATACATGTATGATTTATTGCTATATACCAAGGGGTGAATAAACTAGGGACCGCAGGCCACATGCTGCTCTCGACGACAATTTTGACAGCTCACACAAGTTTAAGACGTTCGTGATTTTATTAATAAACTGTTATAACTAGTTATTATATGAAATAACATGAAATAACTTATTTTAGAGATATTATGTTTCTTTTTTTATTGTTTTCAAAGCTTGCTACGTTCAACTTTGTAAAACTTATATTGATTATTATTTTGTAAGTAGTTGGTCGCCATTTTGAAATGGTTAACATAAAAATATGACTTTTTGGTGTCATTGTAAAGCTAATTTAATGTACTTTTAGGAAAAAAATATAAAATTATCGATTCCCTATGCTAGATCAAAAGTTGACATCATTTCCGGTGAAACCGGAAGTGCCTCAGAATTCTTATAGTAACCTTTAGATGGGCCTTTTTTGTCTAGTTTAACTTTTGTTCTGAAGATTTTTTGTATCTTTACAAATAAAGGAGATTTTCGGGGTGCCCCGTTTCAAACAAACACCCTGTATATATGTGCTGATGGTAAAAGTGGACTTATTTAGTAAATTTAAATTTTTGTTTTTTTCTGTCCGTTAGACACGTTACAGATGTCTATGTGGTCCTCGGGGAGAAACGTTTGCCCACCTAAATGCAGTGAAATACGTGGAAATAAGAATGGCCGATTATCAAAACCATTAATCAGCTAAAAATCCGATACCAATTAATCGGCAAAATAGCAGATATTATTATTATTATTATTATATTTATTATACTCACATCTTTACAAAATAAAAATGTACATACATATTTAAATTTACATATTTTATCTATTAATTTGTGATATATAATTATCCCTTAACCCCTAGAAGGTTAAGGGTTATGCCACAAAATACTTGAAAGTATTGTGTGTGGCTACATATAAAATTTATACAAGAATGTCTTCAGCGTAACTGTAAATTTGTGTTTTATAATTATGATTTAAATATACACATATAAACTAAAAAAACTATAATATATAAACCAAAATATTAAGTAATATTTACCACAAAGTTATGTAAAAACCTTATATTTTCAATTATATTTTTATTTTTATTCATTTTTTTTTTTTATATAATTTGTTTGTTTATTTTTATTTAGTTTTGTCTAATAAATCTTTTTGCCATTTTATTATAATTTCTATTATTTATTATTCAGTTGTTCTTGTTTAAAAAAATTTGAAAATTATTATATGTTTTAGGAGCGTTGTAAAGGAATGATCTTTGCCCGGCTGTTTTATAGAATTTTTTTGTTAATGCTAAATTTTTGTTTCGTGTTTCATATTGATGTTGCAATCTTTCAATGTGATGTTGATTTTTATTTATGTATTTTAGTACTGCCAATTTATATATCTGTTCTAATGTCATTATTTTGGATTCTTCATACAACTGTTCAGAAGAATAATTTATTGGTTTTTTAACATAATTTTAATAGTAATTTTTTTAACAGTGATTATATTTTTTAAATATATATTTGCAGCACCTCCCCAGGCTGTGATACCATATGATATAACAGAATGTACAAGCCCGTAATAGTAACTATAAATAAATGATTTTGGTACAATATCTCTAAGCATTTTAATAATAAATATTACTTTTCTAATTTTATTGCACAGGTTATTAATGTGTACATCCCATCTAACATGGTTATCTATAATCAAACCTAAGTATTTAATTTTATTTGTTTTTTTAATTTTTATGTTGCATTTGCATTTTAAGCTTTTACACTCATATTTATGAATTGTTATGGTTTGAAAATATGGTCAGACATCGTTTCCCTTTGTCTAAAGTTGTGTACATTAGTTCAGATAGTTTGTTTATTGCGTCCTCTGTACTTCTGTTTTTCATGAATCCATATTGTTGTTGGGAAATTATATTATTTTTTTCAAAAAATGATTCTAATCTTTTTTTAATTATTTTTTCAAAGATTTTCGCGAAATTAGTAATTAGAGATATGGGTCGATAATTAGTCATGTTATTAGCATCACCGCCTTTATATATAGGTTTAACTATAGATAACTTGAAAGAATCCGGTACGTATCCATTCTCAATTATTTTATTATAAATAATAGCCAATGGTTCCGTAATTGGAGTTGATATGTTTTTTAATAATTTTGTGTTTATCATATCTCATCCTGGTGAGGTGTTTGTTTTTAAATTTTAAAAGGAGATATATATAGAAAATTACCGATTATATGCTGATCAATCGGTGCAATCCTAATAAATAGAGCATATAATAGTCAAAAGCAAAGCCAAATGAACATATAGAGTGGTGTGCGAAATAATAAGTACTTGTGAGATTACATATGCATCTATATGTAATCTAATCATTTATTTTAATAAAATAAATCAGGAGGGTGCTATAAAATTTTTCACACAGGCCCCTTGCATGTCAGCGACGCTTCTGGTGACACATTTCACATACACAATGAAAATATCTAGAACAACACACTCTATTGAGAAGTGACTTTACCGGTGGCGACGCTGTGCTCCAAGGCAATATGGCTGTTGTGTCTAGTACTCAGATATCAATATGCTGATAGCGAACAGATTAATTTAAGCACAGTACATTTTTATTTTATGAAAAGTAAATATTTGCGTAAAGTAAGTAAATTTTTCATTTTTAAGCGCTAAACATATATCGAGGTGTATAACAAAAGGTGGGTATCATATTATAGTATTTAAAGTTTAATTTCAGTAGATTTATTGAAACGTAATTTGTAGTTGAGCAGGTGTTAAATGCCGGGCACGTAATTTTATGTGGTACATCTGAGTGTCGGTCATCAGAATTTACAATATATGGATTCTGTTTACAAACAAGTGCATTATGTTCATTGCCTTATAAAATAAAATTAGTTTTAGTTGGACTGGAGCAGCTAAAAGTTAAATATGCAACTTGCACGTGCAAGCATATTAGTGCAGTTTTGTTTTTCTGCGACAAATGTAATGAACAAACTCGCATGGTATCAGTTACTTTTTAACTCAAAATATATTCCCATGCCTTCCTCCTCTCCATAACCAAATATTTTCCCAATCTGGACTTAATATTAACTTTCCCTTCATTTTTCTTAAGAAAAGAAAAAAACTATCTTTGTCCTGTCTTGAATGACAGTTAAAAACGCTACAATTTGTTCTACTTTTATAGTTTTTCACAAATTCTATCGACATTCTAACAAAAATTCAACACTAGAACATATATAATAAGTTCAGACAGTACTAGAGCTCCTAGTACAATATTTGACCACCAGACTGCGTATTCGAGCGTGTCAGTTTTCAATTTTTCATCGAACTAATTGTTATTATACATCCGTATTAATAATGTGATGAAATATTCGAGGAATTCCCTATTTAGCTGATTTGAACCAGTGATATACTACGATACGTGTATTTTTCTTAATGTTACCCATTATTTCGCACAGCACTGTATGCTCTTCATAAAATTTGATTTGATTTTTAACGAATTTCTCTGAAATATATATTTTTTAGTGTGCATTATTATTAAAATTTTCCCCTATTTTTATTTGAACACTTAGAAGTTATACAATGGTTGAAGGCTTACAAAAACACAGCAAGTAAAATTTCTTGAAATGTCTTCAACGAGTCCTTTCTTATGAGAGCCACATATTGTGACACCGTCACAAAAATTCTTATTGTCCCTTACATTTTGGTTGCTAAGGATTATTTCCTGAGATAAAATTCCTTTATTCAACTGCTGTAAGCTTCATAGATTGCACAAGAAATCATTCCCCTTGGTATTAGAGATCACGGCGTGCCGTGAGCCTTTGTAGTGTTTTCGCATTTACTTTTATGTCCTTTGATCTAAGAGAGTTTGAAGTTCTTCATTTGTCCGACAATAAGGGGCGGCGCACAACTTTACAACTTTACCTTTCAACAACTACTGCATGACTTATTAATTAAAATTTATTATTATTCAGTTGTTCTGATATAAGTCTTGGTTTCAGAAAACTTTTTATTTGATCAAATTTAATAAAGCACAAATTCTTGCAAAGATTCGTGCAAATTAAAAAAGTATTCTTCATTATATTCTTCATCCTCTTTAACATTGTCAGTCGAGACTTTTGTGGTGCTTTTTCGAATAAATGGTCGTAAGAGCTGAATTTAACATCGATGTAAATAACTACATAGACGTTAGTTAAAAATAATATTATTTTATTGCATGCTTGTCATCTTACGACGTTCACATGTGTTATGACGTATTGGTGGTAAAAACATTAAGCAACATTTTACAATAAAAAAATTAATTTAATTTAAAAGTGTTATATAAAAACTAATAATAATCAAACAGGGGAAAATTGGCATATTTTATTAAGGTATTGTAATAATATCAATTACAACACAGTGATTCAAGCACAAACGAGCATTTATTACAACGTCTATTTACAATCTGTCACATATATGTATATCATCACATTATAGTTGCAAACGTAACATATTATTATACAAAGGACGTTCAAGAATTAGTCCTGATCGTAAAACGGCCGGCCTGATCATGCCGTGTCCTCGCGGCATCTACAAATTTACAAACTGCAATATAAAACAACCTGCTACTTAAACACGGCCGTCTTGCTCCTGCCACGTCCTCACAGCAACTTCTGAATATAATAACTGCAAAATAAAACAAAGGAAATGAAAACATAATGTTAGTTTTGTCCACCTCCTTGAGGTTCCTGATCATCCAGAGTCAAATAAAACAAACAGAGTTCATTGAGGTCCCTGCCCATCCAGAGTTCCCCTGAACTCCTTGTGGTCCCTGACCATTCAGAGTTCCACTCAACTCTTTGAGGTCCATGCCCATCCAGAGTTCCCCTGAACTCCTTGAAGTCCCTGCACTGTCACGGTTCCTGGGAAATATTTAAATTTTATCAATTTCCCTTAGAAAGTCAAACGAGGAAAAAATTGAATTTCTAGATGTTGCTTTTCCTTGGTGCCACTAACCCAGTACGAGGTTTGAGACTTGGAGGGTGTGGGCTGAAACTATCAAGGTCTAATTTATTTTAGGGCGCCATTCCTCTGACCAAAGAAAAAGTGGGAGAACTTTAGATACAATAACAAAAACAAAATATGCTAAAATTGAAATTTTGAATGATGGGGTAATTTATTTCCACGACCAATTATTGTAACATATTTACAGAAATAAATTTAGTATAAATAAAATAACTAATGTAAATTTGTGGCCACAATTAAAGCTACCGCAATTTACAATAAGAACTTAAAACTAACTTAACCTAAGATACGTTACAATAATCGGGGTAACTTGATAAATTTTGAGAAGAAGAAATCCAAATAGACCAATACGTTATCCAAATTCCTCGAATTAAATTTTGATGTTTGGGCTCCAGAAATAAAATAACTGTTTATAACCAATACCAAAAACGCTGTAATTAGGAAAGATTAATTAGTTAAACGTAATATTATTTATGAAAATATAATATTACGAAAATGGCTTACCCGTTTGACAATACGGCGTTTATTACAATTATATACTACTATTTTTTATTTAAAATGGGGATAATTTCCGTCTTACGGCTTGTAATATTAATTATAAACTTCCGCACAATGCGACTGAATCAATTTATAAAAGTTCCTTCTAAATAGGCAATATTTTCTTCAAAATTTCATTGATTCCGTTTTTCTTTAATAATTAATATCTCCCCAAAACAAATAATACAAAACCTTCCAAACAAATTCGTTTTGTTTTTTTTATCGTCCCTGTCAAACGTCGGTTCCATAGTAACATTAATAAATCTTATTACAAATTTATCTAAACTTCCAAAATTACACGTGACAAACTCCCCCCTTCCAAAAAGAAATCAAAACTACAAATCCTAATACTAATTATAACTATAATCATAATTCTAATCGTCGTAATGAGGTTTTAAATCCTTAGCATGCCAAACGCCCATACTTTTTCCAGCGTCGTTAGCCAATTCGTATGTCCATGAGGATAGCTTCTTCATTATTCTAAACGGTCCAATATATTTCGGAGCCAAGGTTGCGCTAAAATTCTTTGATGCGTCCGATAGAACATAATTTCGTCGCCAAACTTTGTCCTGTACTTCATATCGAACATCTCTTCTTCTCAAGTCATAGTGACGTTTATTAGCTTCCGACACATGTCGTAGTCTTTCTCTGGCTTGATTATAAATGATTCGAAATATTTCTTGATGATTCTCACTGTTTGTAGGTTTCTCAATATTGTCCGGTATTTTATCTATACATTCTTTTGGGAAACAAATTTCTCTTCCAAAATTCACAAAATACGGAGTCATTTTAATGCTTTCATGTACAGAAGTACGTAAGGCACATGTCACTTTTTGTAAATTTTCCTCCCACTTACGTTGGTTGTCGCGAATATACGAACGGAGAGCTTGTTTTAGCGTAGAATGTACTCTTTCCACCATATTCGCCTGAGCATGATAATTGGCATTAAATCTTAGTCTAATATTATAGGCTTCAGCCAATCGTCTAAATTCCCGACTTCGAAATTGTGTTCCATTATCCAATAATATAGAATCAGGACTACCAAATAATAAAAATACTCCATTTTCTAACGACTTTACTATACTTGAGGCAGTGGCCTTCCTAAGCGGAAACGTCAAAAGGAATTTACTGAATACATCTAAAACGGTTAATATGTATTGATTTCCAGTAGTAGATTTCACAAGAGGTCCCACTAAATCGATGCTGATTTGTTTCCATGGGCGATCTACCACGTATCGTTTTACCATCAGACCAGCAGGAGATTTGTGTTCTATTTTCTGGGCCAAACAAATTTTACAACGTCGTATATATCGTCTCACATCCGCTTGCATAAGTGGCCAATAATAATTTTGTACTAAACGATGATATGTCTTATTTACACCTAGATGACCTGATGTAGGTTCGTCGTGCATTTTACTCAAGACATAATTTCTTTCTGGTCGCGGAATGACACGTTTCCAATTATCCGCGTCAACAATCAATCCAGGTATTGGATGGCGATAATAGTGATATAACTTACCGCTTTCTATTCGCCAGGCGGGAAATTTTCGAGGGTTTTGTTCTACTTTTTCATACATACGGGTATACCAAGGACAAGGTGTGGTTTCCTCTAATGACTTGTCTACCAAACAACAGTCTATAATTGGTACACCACGGCTTAAAGTGTCAGGTACATGATGTTCTCTACCCTTACGATGTATTATTTTGAAATCAAATTGTTGTAAGCGTAAAGACCATCGCGCCAGTCGGCCACATGGATCTTTCAAATTATGCAACCAGCATAAACTATGGTGATCTGTAACTACCGTAAAATGTGAACCTTCAATGTATGGACGTAATTTTTCTACAGCCCATAAGACAGCCAAACATTCTCTTTCCGTGGTTGTGTAGGAACGCTCTAATCGAGTCAAAGATCGACTGAGGTAACAAATAACTTTTTCCCCTTCGTCAGTATTCTGAGTTAATACTGCTCCTAAACCGTATGCCGAAGCATCAGTTTGAACCACAAATGGTAAAGAAAAATCAGGACAACTAAGTACAGGTGCACTAATTAAATATTGCTTAATTTGATTCCAAGCCCTATTACAATTTTCATCCCAAAGAAATTTTATAGATTTTCTTAATAATTTATTAAGCGGTGCACAGACATCAGAATATTTAGGTATGAAACGTTTATACCATCCAGCTACGCCTAACATACGTCGTACTTCCGCTACTGTTGTCGGTACTGGGATTTTTAATATCGCCGATACCTTTTCAGGGTCTACTGCTAAACCTTTTTGGTTCACAATGTATCCTAAATATTTTAATTCGGGGACAACAAATGAACATTTTTCTCTGTTTAATGTAAAACCGGCCGTTAATAATCTTTGCAAGACCTCTTCCAAAATTTCCACATGTTTCTCAAAAGTATTTGCTAACACAATTATGTCATCTAAGTATTTAAACACGTATGGCTCCAATTCAGGTCCTAAAACCCTATCTATGAACTTTTGAAAAGTCGCGGGTGCACTATGCAGTCCAAAAGCAAGTCTTTTAAACTGCCAAAGTCCTCTTCCAGGTACGGTAAACGCGGTAAACTTTTTGGAGTCTAAACTTGAAATAAATTTCGCGTTCTTCAGTCTGTCAAGAATACTGGAAATATATGGTAATGGATAAGCATCTCTATGAGTCACTGCGTTGACTTTTCTAAAATCTACGCAAAAACGCCAGCTACTATCTTTTTTTCGCACCATTAAAATGGGCGAGGCCCAATCTGAGTTAGACCTCTCGATCACATCTTCTGTTTCCATATCCGTTAGCTGTTTGTCAATCTCTCGTTGTAACACCGGTGAAACTGGGTAATAACGCTGTTTTATAGGTGGTTGATTTGGATCTATTAATCGGATATGATGCTCTACACCTTGTGCACAGCCAACTTTTGTTCCCATCCTTTTAAAATATTTATCGACCAGTCCATCAATACGAGTACGTTGAGATTGTTCGAGACTAGGTAAACTAGAATCTATAGTAGACAGCTCTGTACTATCATTTCGGCTAAATTTCCATCTACCACTTCTCAAATCTGGGACTATACCTAACTGCCGAAAGAAATCTACACCTAAAATTAGTGTGTGAGATACGTCAAGAACAACGATTGCTTCAATCCATTCGGTATGACCTTCAACACTAATTGGCAATTGAATAATACCCAGGGCAGTATGCTTTTGCCCATTAGCAACTGTACAAATTGTTTGTTGCCTTTTTTCCAAACAAAATCCTAACGGTTTCAAAATTTGCCAACCTGCTTTCCCAACAATAGTTCTAGAAGCCCCAGTATCCAATAAACCTAACAACGTATTTCCTAAAATGTTTATTTCTAAATATGGTCTTTCGTCATCACGGGAATGAGCCAATATAAAATCTAGGATCGGATTTACAACTTTCGCGACAGCTGGTGCCCGATTAATCACTTGCTGCGCTTCTCGTTTTCCGAATCATTACAACGCTGACATGTCCGTTTCGTCACACCTGGAGTATTACAATTAAAACAACGCTTAACTAACTTCTCCTTACATTCTCTAACTAAATGTCCTACCTTGCCACAATTGAAACAGTTGAACGGTTTACGTGATGGTCGTTCTAATGCCCGATTTTCTGGTCTTTCTGTTTTATCCTGGGAAATTTCAGTCACATACGCAAGATCAGGTTCTAAAATTTCTTTCTTAGTAGATGTTCCAAGTGTACTAATATGTTTTTCTACAGCTTCGTATTCTCGACAAATTTTATCCAACTCTGCTACACTATTTGTAATTCTTGCTACAAGATGTCGTTGTAAATGTGGAACCAGTCCTCTTCTAATTAGTCGTATAATTTCTTTTTCTTCTGGCTTTTCAATTAAACGATTGAATAGCCCTATCATCTTTGCAATGTAAATCGACACCGGTTCATTGCGACCTTGTATTCGGTTACGAATGGTATCCCATAATCCATCTTCGTAATCTGTCGGGAGAAATGTAGTTTTCAGTCCAAAGACCAGTTCTTGCCAAGAGGAAAATTCAGTTTTCTTTGACCTGAACCAAGTCAAGGCATCTTTTTTTAATAGATCTACGGCTGATTCAAATAGCTGCTGTTCATCAACTCCGCGAGCTTGGCTCATTTCTTGGACTCGTTCCAAAAAATTAGATAGCCCTGGACCACCATCATATGTCAAATTCCATTTGTGAACTGGATAGTAATGAATTTTCTTTTGTTGGTTATTCAACACAGAAGTCGTTAGTTTTTCTAATACTGCAGCCAAATTCGAATCAAGTTTATCCTCATTTGAAGAAGATTTCTTTTCTACATAATTATCGTCTTCCGTTGATTCATTTCCTGTATCTATTTGTTCGTCTGTAAGTGACTTTTCATATTGCGCAAAAAGTTGATTCGATGCTTGTGAAGTGAAATTTTCTTGAACAGACTTAAGTAGATTTTCACTTTTCGTAACCAAAACCTCAATATCACCTATTCGTTCTTCCATGCGTATTCTTTTAAGACGTAAGTATACATGATTAAGTCTAGAGGTTAACTTTTGAAATTCTTTTTGATAATTACCTATCTCGAAATTTTCAACTTTCCCTTCAAGCTCAACTATTTTTTTGTTGCAAATTTCTATTTCCTTACTTGGATCTAGTGAAAACTCAGTTGTTTTAATTGCAGTCAAATCTTCCTTAAGTAGAGTCTTAAGCTTACGACGAGATCCTGTTAAAGTAGGCGGTACACTTTGACCTCTAATTATTAGTTCGTATGATACCTCATCCCAGAAAAGATAGGTTGGATCTATTTTATCCTCCATCATTATGATTATTATTAACAAATTAAAATAAACTAGAAAATATTTTACACGCTACACTTAAATCACGAAACTAATTACTACAACTTCTATTCTCTAACACATCTATACGAACAGATCAAACAATTGTATTTAAAAAAAGAAATATTTGCGAATTTCCGGATTAACCAGTTAGAAATTTTCTTCTTCTTGTATAATTACGCAAATCTTCTATGTCTTTCGTCAAAAACGAATTTCTCGAATCAAAAATATAATACAGAGGACACTCGAATATGTTTCCGTATCAATAACTATCAATTATTTAAATATTTCTATTCTTTGTTAACAAGCAACACAAAACAAAAAATTCGAGAAATATTAGAGAAGACTTCGTCACATATAATATTTTAGAAGTTTATTTTTATTATTCTTAAATTGTTAATTGTCAATTTTTTTAAATTGACAATACCTGTAAAGCAAGAACCAGATCTCGAATAAATATAACCCGTTAAAATTATCAAATTTTACGCAATATAACAAAGTTAAACTAATTTTTCAAAGTTTGCCAAAATTAATTAAGCTTGCCGCACGTTGGACGCCAAAAATTGTCACGGTTCCTGGGAAATATTTAAATTTTATCAATTTCCCTTAGAAAGTCAAACGAGGAAAAAATTGAATTTCTAGATGTTGCTTTTCCTTGGTGCCACTAACCCAGTACGAGGTTTGAGACTTAGAGGGTGTGGGCTGAAACTATCAAGGTCTAATTTATTTTAGGGCGCCATTCCTCTGACCAAAGAAAAAGTGGGAGAACTTTAGATACAATAACAAAAACAAAATATGCTAAAATTGAAATTTTGAATGATGGGGTAATTTATTTCCACGACCAATTATTGTAACATATTTACAGAAATAAATTTAGTATAAATAAAATAACTAATGTAAATTTGTGGCCACAATTAAAGCTACCGCAATTTACAATAAGAACTTAAAACTAACTTAACCTAAGATACGTTACAATAATCGGGGTAACTTGATAAATTTTGAGAAGAAGAAATCCAAATAGACCAATACGTTATCCAAATTCCTCGAATTAAATTTTGATGTTTGGGCTCCAGAAATAAAATAACTGTTTATAACCAATACCAAAAACGCTGTAATTAGGAAAGATTAATTAGTTAAACGTAATATTATTTATGAAAATATAATATTACGAAAATGGCTTACCCGTTTGACACTACGGCGTTTATTACAATTATATACTACTATTTTTTATTTAAAATGGGGATAATTTCCGTCTTACGGCTTGTAATATTAATTATAAACTTCCGCACAATGCGACTGAATCAATTTATAAAAGTTCCTTCTAAATAGGCAATCTTTTCTTCAAAATTTCATTGATTCCGTTTTTCTTTAATAATTAATATCTCTCCAAAACAAATAATACAAAACCTTCCAAACAAATTCGTTTTGTTTTTTTTATCGTCCCTGTCAAACGTCGGTTCCATAGTAACATTAATAAATCTTATTACAAATTTATCTAAACTTCCAAAATTACACGTGACAGCACATGTGTTTTCCATTTTAAAAACTCTTGTGAGCCAATTTTGACACTTCAATATTACAAAACTTTTTCCAACTGTCAATCTTTCTGTCATTTTCACTTTTATTCAATCATTTTCAAAATATTTTATGTATGGAACAACAAAAACTGGCCAAAATTAGTTGTATGTGTAAGGATCCCACTTCTGATGATAAACGCTTTCTAGCGTTTGTAATAATATCAATTAAAACATAGAGATTCAAGCACAAACGAGCATTTATTACAACGTCTATTTAAATCTGTCACATACATGGTCATCACATTATAGTTGCTAACGTAACATATTACAAAGGTGTCCAAGAACTAGTCCTGATCCTAACATGCATAATTGTTAAAATTAATATAAAATAATCTATCTGAATTGTATAAATAATTATCAGTTAATATTTCTTTCATTTTGGTCTTAAATAACCTATTTGATAAATTTTTGAATGTACTTGGTAGATGATTAAATATGGTAGCTGCCAAATATATACCATTTCTAGATTTGGATAACCTAAGTGTAGGTAGTCTGATATTGGCACCAGAGCAAACTGATTGCTCTGGTGGCCTCGACGCATGATTGTAATTATGCGTCGAGGATACGGTTACATATTTGTCAGAATTATTTTTAACATGCGAGTATTTTGAAATTACCAAACTGAAACTTAACTTAGATAAATGTAAGTATATGATATTATGTAAAAACAGTGAGTACGATTGAGATATAAAAGACAATAGGGTAGATAGAGTAGTAGTTAATTGTGTGTTAGAATTGGTTGATAAATATAAATACTTAGGAGTCAAACTAGATAGGAAGTTGAAATTTAAAGTGGCAAAAATAGGCATTTTCAGTAGTCTCTTAAAGGTATAGTTTAAGTATATATACTAGATTATTAATATTATAATATAATTATACTGTCACACTTTACTGTGCAATTGTCACTTTTATGTGCAATAAAACAGATATAGATAAATTACAGAAATTTCATAATAAGGCCCTAAGAGTAATATTAAAATGTGATAAATATGCAAGTATTATGTCTATATTAAAGACGATGAACTGGCTAGATGTAAGTAGGGATGGGAACGATATATCGATATTTCGAAAATATCGATACTTTAGAAAAATATATCGATATTTTTATATCGATATTTGAATTGCGATATATCGCGCAAAATATCGATATTCGCACAAAATATCGGAATTCTTGTATATTTTTTACATTTAAATATAAGCTGTTTTGTGCACTTTTGTAAAAACAAACTACAGGCAATTTCAAACATTTAGGCGGAACTAGATTTTGAAATCTACTAATTTTTATCTATTAATTCGGACTTTTGGTCATATTGTTTAAGCTTTGTAAATCATACTCACATTGAAAATTCTAGATTAAATTGATTGTCATTATAAAATGTCCTTTTCATTGCATTATAATTTTTTGTCATTCTTAATAAAAATTTCCCATTTATTTATTTTTCAGTCTTCAAAATATGGAGAAATGTATTAAAATATTTGACATATGTCATTCGCTTCCATGGTTTCACTGGCGTAAGTTTCACTGCTGGAATTTAAAATTTTCACATACCAAACCTGAAACATGAAATAACCCAAGCATGGTCTCTTTTTGTGACAACCCAAAATAACGAAATTTCCATTTAGTTCCGCCTAATCGATAAAGTAAGACGAAATTTTGATTTCAATAATTTGCACCTTTGAAATTGTATGTCATATTGGTATTAATTTTTTTTTTAATTTTTCACTTTCTTAATAATGATCATAACCAATAAATCTAGAGTCGGTTTTACAACGTAAGGAATATTTTTAATTGACATTTAAAGTCCGTAATACACTATAAAAGTAGTTTACTACAAGTTGTTTCATTTTGTAATACGTATCTAGATCTGAAGATTTTGGTAACTTTTGTGGTGTAAAGAGACTTTGACGTATCCGTGTGAACCAATACTATGATAATATTATAAATGTATTGTAAATATACAACATAAAAAATGAACTTTCCCTGTTAGTTACGAATCACAAAATGAGACAGATAATATAAAAAAAATTATTTACTATGTTTAGCATAAAAGTAACCAAAAAAATCTGGTTTGTCCTTATAAAAGTGAACAGCATATATATATTTAATTATAAGAGCAGTTAACTAGGAATATATTGGAAAGTAGGTTGGTAGCTGGGCGAGTACCAACTGTAAAGTGATTGTCTGTCAAATGGCAAGTTCTTTTCATGCCAAGCCAAAAAAAAAAAAAAAAAATTGTAATTTATATATCTTACATGTTACGTGTTAGTTATTTCCATATATCGAAAATATCGATATTTTTACTTCGATATATATCGAATATCGATATCACACTTACGATATATCGAATCGCGCATATATTGATATTCAAAAAAAAATTCCCATCCCTAGATGTAAGTAGTTATGTTGAATTTAAAGTATTAACGTTTATTTTTAAACTACTGAAAAATATGGTACCTGGTTACCTAAGAATTAGAATTAAAGAAAATAAAGATGTACTTGTGTACAATACAAGAAATAAGAAAGATTTTTCCATAACTTGTGTCAGAAAGGAAGCAACTAGAAGCAGTATTTTTTCTAAAGGTTTGACTTTGTATAAACAACTTCCTAAGGAAATTAAAGGTATTGAAAGATACAAGTTATTTGAGTGTAAAGTACGTAAACATCTTTTGAAAAAGTTATTAAAAGCTATGCTATTAATAAAGATAGTATTATTATTATTATACACAGAGCCGTAGCAACGCCCTGGCATCGGGGCAAGTGCCAGGGGCGCCAGGTCTGATGAGGGGCGCGAGTCCTACTGAGGGGCGGCATCGTGTAGTTTTTTTCTTTGTTTTTGGTTATACCAAATTTAAACTCTCTAGGTTTAGCCGTTTGGCTACAATTATATATTAGAACAGACAGACAGACAGACAGACAGACAGACAGACAGACAGACCACAAAATGACGGTATAAGGGTTTTTTAGTCATACCTACAAAACCCTAAAAACTGTTGATTTTGAAGTGATTATTATAGAATAAATATTCCTCAACATCCAGTATTATGTTGGCTTTTTACTTATTAAATACCTACAAAATCCTGAAATGTGTGAAAATTCACACTTCACATCAATTTTTAGGGTTTTGTAGGTATGACCAAAAAACCCTTATACCGTCATTTTGTCGTCTGTCTGTCTGTCTGTCTGTCTGTCTGTCTGTCTGTCTGTCTGTCTGTCTGTCTGTCTGTCTGTCTGTCTATTCGGTCAAAATTGTAGCCAAACGGCTAAACCTAGAGAGTTGAAATTTGGCATGCTTATACAACTCGTTGACCCGCACATAGGAAAAATACTAAAACATCTAAAAAACATATCCCTCTAAAAATATAAACAAATATGTGCTCATCGAAAAAAAAAATATTTTTTTTAAATTCTGAGTAGGGTATCAAATGAAAGCCCTTAGTACGTGGATTAACGATCAAAATTTTATTTTTGCAAAATAAATTATTTTGAAGCGATTTTTGGCAAAATTGTGCAAAAAAATTTTTGTCCCACACCCTGTAGCCCAGATGGTTTAAACTAAAAATCTGAAAAAATTCTAAGTAATGTACATTGGTGTAAACCGGAATAGTACAACAGGAATTTTTGATCAGATTATGTTTTCGGAAAATAACGCATTTTTTGTGTTTTTAACTAAAATATGTTAACTATTTAATACGTTGTGTAACATACGACAACAGTAACTCTCGTGGCGTGGTTGGATTCGTCGTGCGCTTAATAATATAAGTTAACTTGCAAACTAGGGTTCGAATCCTGTTGATTTTATTTTTTGTTTTTTTTTTGCATTTTTATTTTGTTTAAATTATTTTGTTAAAATTCTAGTTATATTTGGTAAATAGTGCATTTAATTTTTAAAAGCGTAAATTTAATAACCAGTGGAAAGTGTTGAAATTATAATTTAATTGTATGTTTGACGAAATCAAAGGGCGGGACTTATGATGTAAGCAACCAATGGAAGCCATAGGTGCAATTTTCAAAATCTTAATGAACTTTGCTATATAAAAAAAAATACTGCATATATTTAGAAACTCAAATAATGGTATTAGGCATTCGAATTAAAAAAATATTTTGACATAAAATTTGTTTTGGCATCCCAAATAATCATCGTTCAGTTACTAAATACCTGCAAAACCCAGAAATGTGTGAAAATTCACACTTCTCATCAATTTTTTTATTATTGTCTGTTGATATGTTGAGTATATCATTAACAAATTGAATCGTTTAATTGTAGCGGTAGTAATAATTAGTTTTTAACAGATTTGCACATGAATTATTTCCGTTATTTCCTAAAATAATTATTTTAAAACTGAATGCCATTGAACTGTAAAGGTTCACTAACGATTTAACATAATGTATAAAAAGTGAATAGAATAATTCTTTGCAAACATGCCACGTATGCTGTTTTAGCTTTAGTAATGAAACAAAAAATGAGCGCAAAAAATCATTAATTTGTGAGAAATGAAGAGGAAGTGCAGACTTCAAAGCATTCATAATAAACGTTGAAAATAAATGTGTATCATTGTATGTATTCCTTTATTACAGTTCATTTAATTTTAATTAAAGTAATTTACTTGAAATTCTCGCGAACAAAGCATTATAGCATAACAGAGAACACAGCTACTTGAATGAATCCTATCGTACTGAGAAAATATGTATTTAATTACTGTTTTGACTAAGAGCATACTTTGTAATGTTATTTTCTACTTTATTTTTGAATTTTATTTTCTTCATACTATAACTTTAATTAAAAAGATTTTGTTTACAGTTAAGAACTGAAGTTTTTAATTTATGTTTATGTTAATTTGACAAACACAATTTAACTTGTATGTGGGAATATTCTCTTATCGTTTAAAATGTGTTAAATGTTTAATTGCATGTGTCATTTTTAATTAGTTATTTATTTTTTTGTTTCAGATATGGGAACTGACTACCATTACTTCAGACGGAAACAGGCAGATTTTAGGAACTTGGCAGAAAATTAATATATCCTTATGCACGACTGCGTGAAATTTTCTTGAAGTTACTGCCTTTTTGTGAACTTGCTAAATAATTTTGCATATGGTCAGAACAGTGTCGGCGCTAGCTTCTAAAATATGGGGGGGGGGGGCAGGAAATATTTGTGGGCACCGTTATTTTTCCATTATAAATATTATATATAAAAGAGTCTTCTTTATATATAAAAGAGAATATTTGTGGCTGTGTCCGGAAATTCTAACCCACTTCCAGATATGCTACCGAGTTGTTCGAAATGTCCGAGATATGCTACCGAGTGGGTCGAAATTTTGCATACAGGGAATGCATTCATCATAACTAGAAAAATCGAAAATCTAAAAAAAGTCCCATCAGAAACGAGAAATTAATAATTTTGTTATTAATTATATTGGACCATCGAAGTATGTATGATGCGTTCAGCGAGATCGCGAGAATTTCGTTTCAATGGTTGTTTGGACAACTATAGTAAGTTCGTGTAACATCGTTCAATGTCGTTTGGCGCGATTCATCGTTGCTCTGCTATAGCTGATAAGATTTATATCTTCAGTTATTTAGTAAAATTTTTGATTAGTGTATGCAGAGCAAGGCTGAAGTGGAGCACCTGTTTTCTTTATTTATTTTATTTTTAATTTACTTTTATTTAAATGTTTAAATATGATAGTAAAATCTTTTATATACATAAAACAGAAAATCTGTGTGTGCCGAGTTGAAATTTGGTATATAGGTAGGAAATGCAGTCAATATAAAAAGGCAAATTGAATATCAGAAGAAAAATAATTGTATCACTTAAGACGTAGACTTAACAGAAAAATTGCTTATAATAAGAAAACAAATATTTTTTTTAATGATTTTTTTTTTATTGGATTGATTTACGGGAGTTACGAAGGAACAACCTAAAACTAAACTTTTGAAATATCTCATTTACTATTGACAATTTTCTCATGTGCAAAAACGCACATGAGAAAAGCTGTTTAAAATAAAAGTACAAATATATGTTATTCTATAAATTGGTTGAGAAGGTGGGGAAGGGAGATGGGGGAGGTGCTAAATCTAAAATACTGGAAATATCTCGCTTATTATTTACTTTACATCAACAATTTATAAAGATAATTTGTTTTGATTGAAGAACGATTATTTTCTGTTTAGTGTAGCTTTTGAATATTTAGGGGGACAGAGGGAGCGCTACTTAAAAACTTGAAATATCTCTTAATATTGACTTAACATTAAACATGTGTAAAACAGAAGCTGTTACAATATCAATAATATAAATAAATAAACAAACAAATCTTTTCTGTTTAATCTTCTTCTGTATATAGGTATATCATTTATATTTTTCAGACTGACTCATCAACGTCCAGCCCAAATCACTGGACCTAGAAACATGAAATTCGAGAAGTATATTTCTCCATATCTGTATCACTAAGAAGGGAATTTTCGAAATACGACCCCTAAGGGGCTGTAAAGTGATTTAAGGATTCCTCAATATCTCTTAGGACCAATGAAATATTGACTTAGTTTTTGCTTACAAAGGTTACGCATACAAATGTTAAGAACTAAATTCAGGATTTTATTCTAATCAATCTTTAAAGGGATAAATTTATTATGCATTCGGAGTGAATTATAGAACCCTTCGTATTTCCTATGTATGTTGAGTTATAACGTTGTGTTTTGGAATATAGGTGTCTTTTTAAAATCTTTAGAAACTTTTTGACAGTTTTCTTTTAAATTTTCACCCCTAAAAGGGTAAATTGGTATTTTTTATTCAATAGAACGTCCCCTGGATACAGAAACATGAAATTCGTGGAAGAAGGAATGTTCCTTCCATGATGTGAGCACCTATAAGGCAGAATTTTTTGAAATTCGCCCCCTTATGTGTTGAAATGTTTCTTTCACGGATTCCTCAATATCTCAGACCTATAATGAGATATCGACTTTGTTTTTGGTTACAAAGGTTACCCATGCACATGTACAAAAACGAAGTTCAATATTTTGCTCTGATTAACCCATAAAAGGCAAATCTAGAGTCAAGGTTATTTATAAAACCCTTCAAGTGGCCTGTTTCATTTCTTTTTGGCACATGCGTCTGTTTAGAATCGGTATATGTATTAAAACCCAAAAACGGCTAAACCGATTTTAGTGCTATTTGTAACAGCGTATTGCAAATTTGTCTGGAAAGAGTTTAAGCTATATCTCATCGCGGTATGATACCAGGTTTCCGATTAGTTAAGAAATATTTAGAAAAAAGTCGGAAAAATCTTCCATATTATAAAAAACTATAAAAGATACACATATTCAAAATATATATTAACGAATTTTGGGTTTAATATTGCTACAAAAATGTTCCCGAGGTTATATATCACAATTTTCTTTATTTTAATTTTTGACGACAATTATAACGTTAAATTCGCTATTGAACATTATTGTAACCCCCTAAAGCAATACGAAGAAAACTTACTTCAGTGGCAAGAATATTTTCTAACGAAAAAAAGTGATCTGATCTATATAGGTATGATTTATAAATCAGGAATAATCACGGAGTAATTATAATAAATATCATAAAAATTATAATAAATAATTTCGTAGGGTGGAAGATAAAATGCTTCACGTGACCGGTGTTGCCTTTGAAAATGAGTGATTCTCACATGGGCATTTTATATGGCATATTCCTGGGTTAGCACAACGGGACATTTATACGTGTTGTTACTAAATGTCTGTACTACCATACTACATGTTTACAAAGAAGTTCGTATATAAATTATTTGTATAAGAAGCATATATTAATACAATGGTAGATTAAAACAAATAATTATATTTGAATGAAAAACGATTTGTAGCAACCATTTTTGAACCGATTTCGAAATGGGCCCGATCTAAGCGGGCTACGACTACTGTTTTTCGGTAGCGAAGCAGCGGGTATACTGCTAATATATATATAATATAATTAGAAATTTAGTCTTTACATTAACACTTATTTATTAAAAATGAAAACAAATCCCTCTTAAATTGCTTTACTACCAGTGTTGAACCCAGACATTTTTCTCCCGGCGGGGGGGGGGAACTATATGAGCCGGGGGTGAAGTGAGTATAATGAATACAGATGTCTTTCTTACATGAACAAGAATTGGGGCACGAAAAAAGATTTTTTAAATACTAAAGTTGGTTTTACACAGTTCAATTAATTGATCAATAAATTGATCAAGTTTTTTGTCAATTAATTGAAAAATTTATTGGTAACCTTGGAAACAAGAGCACCACTTTACACACATCAATTTATTTATCATTTTTTTTGAAAATTTGTACATTACTAACTGTAAAATATGTTGACATATTTATCAGAATGAAAATATTGAAAAAATCTTCACAAAGTTACGAGCTGTAAACAAAAACAAAAGAAATAACCTATGGTCTATTTCAGAGTAGAAAAATGTGTGTAAGAAGATAGGAGCTGTTTGTCCTTGCTTCGGATTGGTTTAGATCGTCATCCCTATTACTCTGTTAAAATATTGTTTTCAGTCCAAGTTAACAGATGACATTATTTATATTATTTAATTTTTTCATATGTTTTGTTATTATTTACATATTTAGACTTTTATTTATGTTCTTGGCGTAGATTTTATGGAGAAAATTCTTCATGTAATTTGTTTTTACGCAGTTATATATTTTTTAGGTTATCTGACATATGAATATTTTTTGACACTTGACAATTAGCAGATCAAGAGAGAGGACTAATGTGAGGCCAAAAGACAGCCCAGCTGATTGTGCCCAAAGAAGAAGTTATTGATATAATTTTTAGACCTTCGTATATATGAAGAATTAAAAATATATGTATATACATATATTTTTAATTTTTATTTACAATAATTATTTAAATAAGAAACTTTAGCTCGGAAGATATATTGTTTGTTTTATTGCTTTATTTAAAATCTTAGCCAAATCTCACTTTTTATATATAGTACATAATTTTTAAAATTAATATTTTTTTAACTTTTTCAAATTTCCCATTAAACTGAATTTATGTCGTATAAATAACGTAAGTGTATTATCTGCCTTGTTTATTTCAATATATTATTAACCTTTTTTAAATTTAAAAAAAAATCACCTGCTAACCCAGTTACTACGCCCATGCCCTACTTGTAACTTATTTTAAATTATCCGCTATACTGTAATTATCCAGTGTAAATCGTGCTGGGTTCGCAGCGCTATCTACTTTTTTTTTAATTTGAAATAGACCATAGATTATGGTAAATTAGAACGTTCGAGGTTATGTCAAATTTGAAAACGAAACACAAAATATATATTTGGAGGTTATGCTACAACTAAACAGTTGGCAATATCTTAACAGATAAAAATATACCTAGAATTCCCTAAAAAATTGATGAAAATTTTATGAAAAATAGAACTTGTTCTATTTTCAAAATAAATTGATCATTTTTTTGTCAATTAATTGACGAAATTTGTACACTTTACCCACATCAATTAATTGAATGTCAATTTTTTCAAATTAATTGATCACTAAATAGAATCGTGTAAAACCCACTTTACATATAAATATTATCTTTTTGGAAATATTACGCACAATATTATTGTATTAACCGTTTTGGTAATAAGGGCTTTTTCTTCAATACGTGCTGTACGCTATATGACCAGGTGAACAATTGAGATTCCAGCCAGTGATGGGCGTTTACACGTAAACTTAAATTGTTTACGTTTACGTGTAAACTTATGTAAACAATTGGTAAACTTGTCAACAATGTAAACAATGTAAACTATGTAAACTGTCAAATAATGAGGTTAGTTTTAGTTATTTAATACGAATGAACGAGAGTTAATGAACAAGTATATTCACTTCAAAACTATACATTTATTAAAAAAATGGTGGGAAGAAATCAAAGGAATAGCTATGAAGAACTAGGTTTTGTTGTAATTAATCAAAATGAAAGAAAATATAGGGCGTTATGCAAAATTTGCAATGAATCTCGTTATTAAAAAAAATAGACTGAATTTTGTAAAGAAAAAAGTTTTTTGATGCATATTCGATTTTTATTAATATGTATATTGGCTTGTCCTAATTTTATGTACTTACTTTTTTATTTAAAATTGTTTCATTAAAATTTTATTATTTATAAAAATGTATTGATAATGCGGTTCTGTAATTCAAAACAAGTGCGCATGTCTTAATCATTGTTTACGTTGTTTACATTGCTTACAAGAGTTTTCGTGTTTACTTTACATCAGTTGTTTACGCGTCAACAATGAGGTAATTTACATCATGTAACTTACGCGCCCATCACTGATTCCAGCGCCTTTATCTATGTTTATTGAGGGCAATAAAACATTGTAATTGTGGATTTGTTATCCTCAGTAGCGTATCATTTCAGGGCGGAACGTATAATACGAGTATTGTGGTTGTTTTGATGTCTTGAATTGAACATTGTTATTTCTGTCACTATTAAATAATATATTAATAAATATATTTTGTTAGGACGGTGGTAGCAGAAATAGTAAAGTATTAAGTAAGTTCTATATATATATATTTTGAATTATTTATTGGGCTACTTATAATTATTTCTAATTTTAAACCTCCTCCTCTGGGTTATAGGGTGCGGGAGAAGACATTTTTTAGCAGATTTTTAGAAATAATTATGTTAAATCAAAAACATTTAAAAAAACTCATTTTCATCATTAAGTCTACATTTTAAGGGCGTTGTTTTGATACGACACAATACATTTCAAAAACAATTATTTGTTTCTACAGATGCTATATTACTAGGCAAACAGTATCTGATGGAAAGTTATTGGGCAAATAGTGTTCAGTTTAATAATTTATTTGAAGTTATGTGTAGGGTTTACATGTAAATGTGTTCTTTAAAAAAAAAATTATGTGAAGTGTGAATTTTCACACATTTCAGGGTTTTGCAGGTATTTAGTAAGTGAATGATGATTATTTTGGATGCGAAAACAAATTTTATATTTAAATATTTTTTTTGTTAATTTTAATTCGAACGCCTTATACCATTATTTAAGTTTCTAAATATGTGCAGTATTTTTTTTTTTTTATATAGCAAGGTTCATTAAGAATTTTAAAAATTGCGCCTATGGCTTCCATTGGTTGTTATAAGTACCGTCCCTCAGATTTCGTGTACATTGAAACAGAATTAAATTATACTTTAAACAATTTCCACTGGTTATTAAATTTACGCTTTTAAAAATTAAATGCAACATTTGCCAAAATATAACTAGAATTTTGAAAAAATAACATAAACAATATAAAAATTTTAAAAAAAAAACAAAAAATAATATAGTCTCTCCTCTCACAGGGTTCGATCCCTTTCGGATCGGGTTACTTGGTTGAAAAATCAACGACTAATACCACTATACCAGCACACACGTTTCAGTGTGGCGTGTTACAAAGCTATAACTTGTGTACATTATTAGCCAAAAATCACAAAAAATGCGTTTTTCTCCAAAAACATAATTTGATCAAAAATTCCTGTTGTAATATTCCGGTTCACACCAATGTACATTACTTAGAATTTTTTCAGATTTTTAGTTTAAACCATCTGGGCTACAAGGTGTGGGACAAAAAAATTTTTGCACAATTTTGGCAAAAATCGCTTCAGAATAATTTATTTTGCAAAAATAAAAATTTAATCGTTAATCCACGTACCAAGGGCTTTCATTTGATACCCTACTCAGAATTATAAAAAAAATATATTTTTTTTCGATGAGCACAAATTTGTTTATATGTTTAGTGGGATATGTTTTTTAGATGTTTTAGTATTTTTCCTATGTGCGGGTCAAAGAGTTGTATAAGCATGCCAAATTTCAACTCTCTAGGTTTAGCCGTTTGGCTACAATTTTTCCGAACAGACAGACAGACAGACAGACAGACAGACAGACGACAAAATGACGGTATAAGGGTTTTTTGGTCATACCTACAAAACCCTAAAAACGTGATTTTGAGTGCTTATGTGAGCTTAAGTTCGTGAGCCACCCCCTATTAAGTTTAAATAAAGTTTAAATCAAATTTAATTACATTTATAAAATTTAAATTGAATTTAAATAGTGAACATAAAATAAAGCCGGTATAAAGTCAGGATCAGAATCAATAATATAAAACTTAATATAGCATAACAGAACGTACGTGAAATTACATATGAAAAAATTGATGTGATGTGTGAATTTTTACACATTGCAGGGTTTCGCAGGTATATAAGAAGTGAAGGCATGCTGAGTGTGTAGGACAAATTTTGCTTTGTTGTAACCACGGCAAAATGAACGATATTTTTAAAATAATTTATCGTCTGTAAATCTGAGAGCTTTAAAAACAAATTTTATGTTAAAATATTTTTTTGTTAATTTTAATTCGAATATCTAATACTATTATTTAGATTTCTAAATATGTGCAGTATTTTTTTATATATAAGCGGTTCACTTTTGTAAGAACAAACTAAAAGGAATTTTTGTTTTCAATAGTTTGCACCTTTGAAGCTGTATGTCATGTTGGTATTGAAAAATGTCACTTTTATAAAATGTTTATCCATTTGACATATGTCATAATGAAAAATGATATCTTAATTATAATGATCATAACCTTATCAACCTAAAGTCGGTTTTACAGCGTAAGGAATATTTTTAATTGACATTTAAAGTCAGTAACACACCATAAAAGTAACCAAAATAACCAAATCTAGTGTGTTCTTACAAAAGTGAACAGCTTATAGCAAGGTTCATCAAGATTTTGAAAATTGCGCCTATGGCTTCCATTGGTTGTTTTAAGTCATATGCTCCGCCCCTCTGGTTTCGTATACATGACACATAAAAAAAAAACACAATCCAAATTCGTCCACAATAAAAATATAATTACAGCAATTCAACTGGTTATTAAATTTACGCTCTTAAAAATTAAATGCAACATTTGCCAAAATATAACTAGAGTTTTGACAAAATATTCTAAACAAAATAAAAATGAAAATAAAAAACAAAAAATAAAATTCTCCTCTGCCCGGGAGCGACCCCTAGTTTGCTGCGTAGCAAGCAAGCAAGCTAACCATTAGACCAGGAGACTCCTTCTAGTATAGTGTGTTACATAGCTATAACTTTTGTATATCGTCAACAAAAAAACACAAAAAATGCGTTATTTTCTGAAAACATAATCTGATCAAAAATTCCTGTTGTACTATTCCGGTTCACACCAATGTACATCACTTAGAATTTTTTCAGATTTTTAGTTTAAACCATCTGGGCTACAGGGTGTGGGACAATTTTTTTTGCACTATTTTGGCTATAATCCCATCAAAATAATTTATTTTGCAAAAATAAAATTTTGATTGTTAATCCACGTACTACGGGCTTTCATTTGACACCCTACTCAGAATTTAATTTTTTTTTTTTTTTTTCGTTGGGCACATACACTACCGTTCAAAAATTTGGAAGCAGTCGAGTGTTTGTTAAAAAAATATAGAGAAAAAATAATTTCAAACCTTTATTCACAATATGATTAACAATTACATTAAATTAAACTTTTACCAACTATAATCTGTCAATATTGTCTTAATTACACAAACGCTTTATTTATATTTTTGATTCATCAAATTGTCCACCTTTATTTTTAATCACAGCTGCGCAAATTTGGGGCATTCTATTTATTAATTTAGCAAAATATTCGCTATCCAATGAGTACCATTCTGTTTGCAGATACTCCCACATCTGTGTAGCACTACTTGGAGATCTACTTTTAACTCTTCTGTCCAACTCGTCCCAAACTAGCTCAATTGGTGACAAATCAGGTGATTGGGATGGCCATACCATAATTTCTATAAGTTTTTCTTGTTTTTTCTCATTTAAATAGGACATACACAATTTTGATGCATGTTTCGGATCATTATCCTGTTGAAATATGAAATTTGTTCCAATAACTTCATTTCCAGAAGGTAAAGCGTGATCCGGCAAAATTTGTAAATATCCTTCTTTGTTAATTTTGCCATCTATTTTTACTAATTTTCCTGGCTTATTATTCCCGAAACATCCCCAAACCATGACGTTACTTCCACCATGTTTAATTGTTGGCACTGTACACTCTGGAAAAGCCCTTTCGTGCTTAGATCGTCGGACAAACACTCTTCTGTTAGAACCGAAAATTTGAAATTTGGATTCGTCCGTCCAGAGTACACTTTTCCATTCTTCAAGTGTCCAATCTCTATGAGTTTTGCCAAAACCAACCTGTTTTTCTTATGTTGTTTTGTTAATTTCGGTTTTTTAGCTGCTACACATCCTCGGAGACCGGCAGAGTACAGTCGTCTTTTAACTGTTGAAACTGACACTTTACTTGGACGAATTTCATTTAATTTCGCTGCAATTTGGGAGGCCGCTAAACGACGATTTCGCTTTGATGTTACTTTTATAAATTGATCTTCGGCTTTTGTTGTAATTTTGGGTCTCCCACTACGTTTCCTGTCTTGATTACTGTTGGTTTCTTGTTGCCTTTTTAATGTATAATGAACCCCTTTTGCAGAGCGTCCATTATCTTTAAACATAAATAAAAGTAGTTATATCGTACAAATTCGATTAAAAACATATAAAAGTATATTGACTTGTTGAAAATGAAGAAAATATGGTATATATTGACATTATTTTCAATTTTTCGAAAAAAAATTAACTGCTTCCAAACTTTTGAGCGGTAGTGTACTTGTTTATATTTTTAGAGGGATATGTTTTTTAGATGTTTTAGTATTTTTCCTATATGTGGGTCAAAGAGTTGTATCAATCTGAGCCCACGGGCCAAGCCCGAGCCCGTGCAGACCTCTATCACAACAGTTACTTTATTATAAGATGCATACTACGATCTTACATTACGGGTGTCTTAGATCAACTTTTTCTTAAAACTCCAATGTTGGCGTTAATCGGGTGATCAGTAGAGCCTGTGCTTGTATCGTACAAGCTCGTTATCTCCAGTCAGGAATTAATCCTGGATAAAAGGGTAACATGTTCACATACCCGTTACCACTTCAACTCCCACTCCTGATGTAGCACCGCCATGAATTCAATGCAGATTACTCTAATAATATCTTCACAGGGGAACTCGTATGTTAGGAAGATAAGATGTCAGGTATTGTGTAGTTACTAAGATGCTAATCACTTTTTCACCCTAAGGCATTCTTAGGCAAGTGATTAATTAATACATTTTGGATGATGTGAAATAATTTCAGGTGATGTTATGAAATGATATATTTATGTGATGTATTAGTGAGCAAAAAATGTAACACACACACACACCCAGCGGCGTAACTAGACGTTTGCGTTGGGGCAATTTCCAAGCCCGCTGGCATTTGAAGAGCGCATTTCACCATTTTTCATTTTTTAGGGTTTTGTAGGTATGAACAAAAAACCCTTATACCGTCATTTTGTCATCAGTCTGTCTGTATGTCTCTCTATCGGTACGGTAGAAATTGTAGCGAATCGGCTAAACCTAGAGAGTTGAAATTTGGCATGCTTATACAACTCTTTGACCCACATATAGGAAAAATACCAAAACATCTAAAAAACATATCCCTCTAAAAATATAAACAAATATGTACTCAACGAAAAAAAAAAATATATTTTTTTAAAATTCTGATTAGGGTATCAAATGAAAGCCCTTAGTACGTGGATTAACAAAATTTTATTTTTGTAAAATAAATTATTTTGATGGGATTATTGCCAAAATAGTGCAAAAAAAATGTTGTCCCACACCCTGTAGCCCAGATGGTTTAAACTAAAAATCTGAAAAAATTCTAAGTAATGTACATTGGTGTGAACCGGAATAGTACAACAGTAATTTTTGATCAGATTATGTTTTTAGAAAATAACGCATTTTTTGTGTTTTTTTGTTGATGATATACAAAAGTTATAGTTAGGTAACACACTATACTAGAAGGAGTCTCCTGGTCTAATGGTTAGCTTGCTTGCTTGCTACGCAGCAAACTAGGGATCGCTCCCGGGCAGAGCAGACAATTTTATTTTTTGTTTTTTTTTTTTCATTTTTATTTTGTTTAGATTATTTTGTCAAAATTCTAGTTATATTTTGGCAAATGTTGCATTTAATTTTTAAGAGCGTAAATTTAATAACCAGTTGGAATTACTGGAATTATATTTTCATTCTATGTGTCATGTATACGAAACCAGAGGGCAGAGCATATGACTTAAAACAACCAATGAAGCCATAGGAGCAATTTTCAAAAAGACAAGAAAGAAGAAAATAGAAGGAAAAGGGGAATGTTGTATTATCATAGCAACAGATAACAACAGCTGAATAACATATAATGTAAAATATGTTTTCATATGTTAATTATTTATTAATAAAACTAGTTCTTAATAACAGCTTATATTAATATTAGTTTTTTAATAATAAACTAAACAGTAACTGTTCACTTTCGCAGTCAAATAGATGAAGGAAAAGAAGGGATTTAACATGGAGAACAAATTGAGGAGGGAAAGTAGCAAAGGATAATAGAACGACCCTCTAGGTCTGTACGTATAGATTCAGTTAAGGCCCTTTAAACTGTTATAAGTGGCTCTACACGGAATCGACTGCATACTGTCTTCAAAGGCATAGAGGAGAAAAACACATGGCGCAAGCAGTTTAATTTTGAATTGTTTAACCTACACAATCAAACGCCCGAAAGAAAATGTGCTAAACTAAAACGTCTGCAATAAATTGGCTACGTAGAATGGTTAACAGATAGTAATCCAACAAAACCTTCCTTCAAAATAAATCCTTTAGGAAAATGAAGCGCATGAAGACTCACGAAACGACACATCGATGATGTGGAAACAGATCAATTCAAATTAATTAAATTTATATTATTATTTATTAAACAGAGAAAAACTTAATTTAACAAAGACGTGTCATCGGGTAGACGAGCTGAGTGTGAGGCAAGCGATTTATGCCAGATTATATACCATATGTGCAAGATTGTTCCGTCCTACTGAATAGTATATTCGCAACGAGTCACAGACTATACTTTTTCTTCACGACCACCAGAAAGATATTTAACCCTTTATTGCATGAATTTTAATTTTTGGCTGAAATAATTCATGAGCATTAGGAATTGGTTCTTATTGATAGAAAAATTCATTAAAAAAATATATTTAAAATATGAATTATTATTTTTATGAAAAAATAATAATTAAAATAATAATTTAGGGTAAGTGCCATACATGGAACATTATGATTCTACATTATGTTACAAAAGAAAATGATTACGTATTATTTGCTCGTCAATTACTAGGTGTTCTTCATTAGGGATTAAAAGCAGTCTAAAAACTTGAAAAAAATAGTATACCAGTATAACAAAGCTGACTGGGAAGGATTTAAAAGAGAAATAGAAAGTAATATTCCTTATGACGCTTCTATTGACACTCCTCAAGATATCGATACATTTCTGGACACACTCACCTCTGTTATCCGCACAGCCGCAAAAAACACAATACCAACGGAAGAAATTACAAAACACCACGTAGATTTACCTGACAACACGAAAGCTCTGATTCAACTAAAAAAAAAATTACTTGAGGAAAAAACATCAAATGACCAGAAATAAACTTTTCAAAACTCTATGCAACAAATTAAACTACTTGGTTAAACAGGTTGTTGCAAAAACTCGCAACAGCAAATGGAACGATTTTTTGTCAACCTTGCAACCTCAAAATGGAAACTTGTGGAAAATTACCAAGACAATAATGAAGAAAACTACTCTCATCCCACCTCTGCAAAACAATAACACCTATAGTTACTCAGCCGTAGAGAAAGTTAACATCTTAGCTGACCAATTTGAGAAAGTACACAAACAGAATGTTGACCTAGGAACAATACAGAACACGAGAAAAGTTTGTCTTGAAGTCAGAAATTACCTGAAAGCACATCCAGTAGTACCAGACCATGTAGACATAACAACTCCGACTGAAATCAAATCCACAATTAAAAAACTAAAAAATAGGAAAGCACCCGGACCCGATGACATCTCTTCCCGACTTTTAAGACAACTTCCCACCAAAGCAATAGTACTCATAACCAAAATAATAAATCATATTATCATACATTCTCACTTTCCATCAACATGGTAACATTCAAAATTAGTGCCCATAAAAAAACCGAAAAAACCCTCTGATATTCCTTCCAGTTACAGACCCATCAGCTTATTAAACACCCTAAGCAAAGTAGCCGAAAAGATATACCTGAAGAGAATTAATGATCACCTTACAGCCAACAATTTAATAATTCCCGAACAGTTCGGTTTTAGAAAAGGACACTCGACTACTGCCCAACTAGCAAGATTAGTGGACAGTATCACCGACGGATTTAATCTAAATAAGCATACAGGAATGGTACTATTGGATATAGAAAATGCTTTCGACACAGTTTGGCACAAAGGTTTAATCTTAAAACTTATCAGAATGCATTTTCCACCATACTTGATACATCTGATAAATTCCTACATTCAAGACCGAAGATTTCAAGTAATGATAGGACAATGCAAGTCCACCACAAGGAAAATAGAAGCAGGCGTACCACAAGGATCAATCCTTGGACCGATTCTCTTCAGCATATACATTAACGACTTCCCTAGAGTAAATAATGTCGACTACTCGCTATATGCAGACGACACAGCTATTTTCACTCGATCTTGAAAACCAGACACCATCGTCAAACGACTTGAAAATGCAACTGAAAAAATTATGAAGTTCATGGATAAGTGGAAAATAAAGTTAAACGAAGCTAAGACTGAAGCCATCCTATTCACGAGAAGAAGACCACGGATGTATAATAACACACAAATACATGGTGAAAATGTCTGCTGGTCACCAATAGTCAAATATCTTGGACTACATATGGACAACAATTAAATTTCACACAGCATTGTAAGAAAATATGTCAAACAGCAACAGCAAACATGAGTGCACTATTCCCAGTTTTTAACAAAAAATCCAGATTATCGCAAGCAAACAAAATACTGCTATATAAAGCCATTATTAGACCATCACTTTTATATGCTTGTCCTGTGTGGAGCAATACCGCAGAAACCAACTACAATAAAACTCAGGTGGTACAAAATAAATGCCTCAGGATAGCCGGTAATTACCCAAGGTACAAACGGCTAACGGAGATACATGAAGAGCTGCAAATGGAATATATAAAGGACTCTATTCATAAACTAACAGAAAATTTCTTCTCTAGGTGCCTTATCAACGATAACCCCTTGATTAATAAAATAGGTGACTATGAACTTGACGAATTACGATATAAGCGCTATAAACATAAACTGACGAAACACATCCTACTACAGTGAAGGAAATAAACCAGTTCAGTGACAATAAAATGCGAAGTGAGTGATGTGCGTTCGAATACGAATTACTAGAGTGTAGGTTTTGTAAAATTTTTTCGCCTACCAAAATTAACATTGTAATCATTAATTTATAAGTCTTGTAAAAGTATTTTAAGTATTTTAGGATTATGAGATGGTGTAATCTCGATGCCTAAATCATTAACATTGTTAATTAGTTGTAAACAGAAATATTTAATAAATATGTTATATAAAAAAAAAAAAAGCAGTCGCCCTCGAATTTTTGAAAGAAAAGGTATCTTCTAGTTGTTCTTTCTCAATAAATTCAGAGTTATCGTTGAAGTGCAAATTCTGCTTGATATCCTCAAATCTTTTGCAGCCCACTACTTGAGATACTGCAGGATCCATAGCTGTGTACGTGGCATATATGAACATTCATGAAGTAACGTTCTGATTCAGTTTTAAAAGTAAAATAAAAAATAAAAATCGTAATGTGCCATATATGGCACACTATGCGGTAAAGGGTTAACAAATAATTTACATTACGTAACAAATTAATTAATTAACTAAACAATTTTTAACATAATTTTTATTTTAACAAATAATACACTAATATCCAGAGTTGGGACGAGTACAACTAAAATGTACTTAAGTACTGAGTACTAAGTACTTTGGAAAAACTGGACTTGAGTACACGTATGAGTATAATACTCATGTACTTCAAGTACTTATTTTCGAGTACAAGTACAAGTACTAATACGTCATCCGGTCGTTTATCCGGATAAGTAAAAAAGTGATATGTATACATACTCGTATATATTTTACTTATAGGTTATAGTTATATGATATAAAAACAACTGGTTAATTGTAATATAAAGAACAGAATTTTTATTTATTACATAAGTACATACATATTTGTATATATATTATTAGAATTAGAACAAAAAGTAATACTGTGACATATACGAGATTTAATTAATAAATAATACTCATTTTATATCAATTAAAATAAGGTAAAATTTATACAGTTAGATGCTGTCAAGCCTATAGAACAATATTACAAAAAAAAAGTAATTATTTAATGCTTTTTTAATAATTTTTTCAATAAAAGTCAAAATCACGCCAATTTCTTTCCTAAATTGCATCATACTTCAAGTTGAGTCTAGTGTTGACTGACAACATTGCATCTCTCGTTCATACCAATTCTCACACATACTAATTTAGCTAGCTCTCTGATTGGTCTATGTATCTTGGTGGGGGAGACAATTTCTTTCTCATTTCTCAAGCATAATTCGTTCGAAATGTGCTGTTGCCAAATATAATTTAGACATATTTTTTTGTAAATGGTGTTTTTGATTTTTTTTGTCGATTAAAAATTAAATTATTGTTAAATATTAACTAATTCATAAATATTGTCAACAGATATATCATTTCCACTATTAATATACTGGGGTGTGACACACCCCATTTGGTCAAGCTTGGGTTAAGATGTGAATTTAGAATTAGCATTTAAGAGAATAAGTTTTTCAAAATTATCGTTACTTGGTGCATTTTTTCTTGGGGTATCTATTATAGACGCAAACGAAAATAACCTCTCGACGAGCGTAGAAGAGGGCAAACATTTATTGCTTTTAAAGAAATTTTTTTTAAGATCTTGTAATCATTCAGCATATGGATATTTGTTCTTCTATCTTCCAAATATTTCAATAATTCTAATTCAATTTGATTATGAGAATTATTGTTTTTCTGTATTGTGGAAGTCATATTGTCATCGTTTTCTGAAAAATCGAAAAAGCAATATACATCATCAGAAGAATATTTATCTTTATCTTCCTCAACATCCAATAATTCTTTTTTTCCTTCCATCAAAATCATTTTCTTTATAATTTGAATAGTAACATTTTCATTACTTTCATTTTTTATTGAATTGTACCAACGTAATTTAAAATTTGGGCATAATACTGTGGCAATAATGGCATGTACTCGAGTACATTCCAAAAATTTGACGGGAGTACATGTACAAAGTACTGGGTAAAATATGTACTCGAATACGGGTACAGAGTACAGTAAAAGTACTTAATTACTGTACTCGAATACTTTTGTACTCGAGTACCTCCCAGCTCTGCTAATATCGGCCACTATTTTAGTATTTTTTTAGTAAGTTATGGTAGTTTATTTTGTAAATAAACGTTGCAATTGTTTATAGTATTCATACGCTCATAGATACCGTCCGCACTACTTATTAGCGCGGAGGAATGTATACCTTATAGTGAACCATAATACCTTTCAACAAGCATGGAATAATTCTTCCTTCACTAGTGAAGGAATGAAATACACGCAAAATGAATAAAAAGATAAGTGCTTTAAAATAATATACCAACTCTTATGTTAGAATAGTAACTTTCAGTAGTCAAAATTGATTTTAGAATTGGTAAATTCTATATAGTAGTTGTTGAGAAAATATCTTCCTTAAGATCTACATAAGAAAGATAACTATCATAAAGTTTTGCGAATCTCCCGTTATTAGCTAACCGGGACTTCGGGACTTACCTTGAACCTGGGACAAGCCCTAACAAACCAGGACTTATGATAAGCCTACTTAAGCATAGCTAATTAATACTATATTTTGCGGTATACATACACTTCGTATCCTTTTATTATGTATTCAACAGAATAGTATCACGTATAGTGGCAGAAAGTGCACTAATAATTTTCGATCCGAACGCATTATGTACATATGTTTAATGTGACATGTTTGATGTTTTGCTAGCACATATGTATATTAATAAAAAAGGTATTTTATGAATAATAAGACATGATTTTATTAATCAACTAATACGTCTCGCACATCATATGATATATTTTCTACTATTCTATTTACATAAAAACAATATGCCTTAGCAACGATATAGTACACTACGATCGTTAATAAGTGTAAATATTGCATAATTATATTTTCGCTAACACGGCCAGACTGACATGCGAAACGTTCTCGAGACGCAACTGCATTTTTTACACCATTAACAGCATTGTTGTTATCAGCAACAGCAACCTGCATATCACCAGTGGTCTGCTCCATACCAACAACAGCATCCTGTTACCATGGAGATCCATTCTGGAGCTGGTCCACAATTCATCTTCTACTGCATCTTGGAAGTCTTCACCTAATTCATAATCTGTAAATAGAGCAATTTGGGAGCAGAATTGATCTTTCACAAAATCAACCATGCACCAATATGAATTAGTTAAAATAAATATTTGCTTACAACAAAACCTTCCAATTGCAAAGTATAAATCGTGATCTGAAAGTTTAGAGACTTTTTGTTATCGTTTCATTTCTCTACCACGAACTCAGTGACTAGATCAACAAGCTCAGATACTCAGTAACTATCTATTAGTTTCCTTCATTACAGATTTTCTACAGTACAACAAGCTCAGAGACCGTCTATTCGTTTCTGCACATACAGTGCTAAGATCAGAGAGCGGCTATTCGTTTCTGCACACACAGCGCTTTATCATCATCATCATCAGCCCGTCGCCATAGCTCACCATCTGCCACCATGGTTACAGAGCTATTACCGGACTGATGCTACTGGCAGCGGCTCGTCTTGCGGTACTCAACAAGCTTTCAACTCTCAACTCATTATTTATTATATTTCTCAGTTTAATTTGCCATTCCGATCCCAGTGATCTGTCGTTTGTCTTTTCCAATAATCGCTCAAATTCTAAACTCAAATCTCGAAACTCAGATCTTAATTATCAAATCTCAAACATCAAATATTAAGTTATAAATATCAAAACCAAAATCTCATATTTTGGTGTTTCAAGTCCTTATAATCATTAAAATCTCAAATATTAAATCTCAAATCTAATTTTTACTCATTATGGCTAACACGTGCAATATGATTTAACCAAAACAATAAAATGCCTCTTACCATTGTCGTCAACAATCTAATTAGTTACCTTCATACAATGTGTTTGTTAATAACAAAGCAACGCTCGTTCATTCTGACAATTTTTAGAGATCTGCTTTGGATAATTAATCCTGACGTTCTCAGTGTTTTTTTTTTTTAATTAATTTTTTTTTTTTTTTTGGTCTTAGCTACGATAGCCATTAACTAGGATATCTTTATTTTTGTGGATACATTAGTAATTTTTACAACAAATACAAACATCCATGCCATCACCGGGATTCGAACCCGAGCTCCCCTGGTTACTAGTCAAATGAGCTGACCACTACGCCATAGTGATCGGCGTTCTCATTGTTAAGGTTCTGCATTTTTCAAACAAATGTCACATTTCAAATTTATTCCAATGAGTGTCATTTCCATAGAAATCACTTGAAGTATTTTTTTGACAAAATAACTTAAAATTCGCCAATTTATTATCTAGCTCATAATTATTCATACTACATTTATATGATTTTCTTTACATAAGCTTTTGCAATATTATACGACAATTTCTCTACGAAAGAAGAGAGCAAATACAAGTAGCAATCAAACTCTACATGCAAAGCCCGACACCAGTGATGGTAAAAGGGCTCAACGATTAAGTAAGTAAGTAATTATACGACAATTTCTTTGCAACAATGTATTGTTGCATTAAAAAATATTTTTAATATTGCACTTATAATCTTCTATTTTAATTTTCTTGTGGGTGATAGACCAATCACACTTCTGATATTAATAAAAAAAGGTATTTTATGAATAATAACACATGATTTTATTAATCAACTAATACGTCTCGCACATCATATGATATATTTTCTACTATTCTATTTACATAAAAACAATGTGCCTTAGCAACGATATAGCACACTACGATCGTTAATAAGTGTAAATGTTGCATAATTATATTTTCGCTAACATATATATTTGGGAGCAAACATTTCCGTTAATGTAAATCATCATAGATAAACAGAAGTCTCCACTAACAGATGATAACCAACATCATCTTCTTAACGATCTTCTATCTCTTTCTCTACCTCGCAAGTTCATAGTTTACAGTCAGTTGGGTTCATTTTTAGAGCTTCATTTACATAGGGTGACCATTCGTCCCACATTTTGATTTGGTGTCCCCAGGGCCGAATTTTGCTCTGTACTTATATTTGGAAGGTGAAGACCTTTTTTTTGCTCTTTACTTATATTTGGGAGGTGAGGACCTTTTTTTTGCTCCGTCCCGCATTGCCTTCTCCAAGAAAATGGTCACCCTACATTTACATAACTCTTCCATCTTGAACTATTAAGTTTATATGCCTGACCCCATGGCAGATCATAATTTTACTCAAGAAATGAAAAGGCACATTCTTATTGTTGCCTTATGCGCAAAACCCAACGATTTAGATATTGAAAATATTTTGAATGTTGCTAGGTCGTTTGTTCATAAAGTTCGGAAGAAGTTAGAAGCCTCCGGCGGAAATGTTTCACCTGTATCTTAGCGAAAGAAACTTACTCAACGTGCTGATACTTAAGTACTGATCAGAAAAGCATTGTTTATACAACAGGTTCAGAAAATTATCGATGGTAACCCCGGAAAGTCAATAAGGACCATAGCTACCTTCACCAGGTGTCAGAATACTATCAGAACTTTGATAAAGAGTAAGTAATGGGAAGTTCAGATAACCAAAGAATGGATGGCGGACAATCTTTACGATCATATGATGCCCAAAACATGGCCTACAAACTCGCCACATTTAAATCTACTAAAGACTACTGCGTGTAGAGTGTAGAGCGTTGTTGAAAGGAACACAAATGGACATCCCTATAATACCAAAAATTCACTGATGGTCGCCATTATCAAGATAATGTCCGAAATAAATAAGGACCACTTAATTCGTGCATGTCAAAGCTTTCGGTCCCGCACTGAAGAAGTCATTGATGTTGAAGGCTCAAGAAGGCTTGAAGAATCAATTTCAGAATATGTGTACGAATTTTCATGAAAATATACGAATTGGGTTTATGGTCAGATATAGTTGTTTTATTAAACAATCCAATATTAATTTGTGTACACACTATGCCAATTGGCAAGTCAAGTTCTTTTGCCAATTAGCAGGGACGTCCACACTGTCTGCTCAAGGTAGGGTATTATTCTGTTATCAGGATTTTCGCATAGTTTATGAGATACATTTTGTAAGCTCAACTCATATTTGTAAGCATCTTGGAACAGTCCATGAGTGACGGCGCGGTTTCCTTTGATCAAGATCGACATCAATCGGTTTACAATTGGCGTACCACGCGGCCTGTTGTAAGGGCCGCCAAGAGAACTTTCTTTGCGAGTCCCGGGGAGAACTTTCTTTGCGGGTCCCGGGTAAAGATCAATTTTATACTCGGGGCCGTCAAGAGCTTGAGAACTAATTCTTTCAGCTCGGACTCTGGACCATATACAAATGAAGCGGTATTTTTTTTATTATAATACAGGTGAAAAAAGGTCCTCACTTCCAAAATACAAGTGAGTGACGGCCACGCGCCCCTTGCACTAGCCCCGATGCCATGCCGTTCCTATGGCTCTATCCACGACTCCGAGGCCCCAAGAACTTCGGGGACCCGGAAATTTTTCCCGGCTACCCTCCCCCTCTTTTTGGGCCTGCCTGTTGCCATAGGCCAACGACACGTCCACACTTATTCGGCTTTGCCTACTGATATAGTGTGGACGCAGCTTTACATAAGTCCTCAAATACTCTTCTACTCTTGTAAATCCTCTTAAGACGGTATTTTTCAGGTGGAGGTTCATTAACAAAATTTAGTACAAAAAATATATATATTTTTTTTCGGGAACCCCAGTTTTATAATTTCAACGTAGGCTCTAAAATAGCATTCATAAAATATATAAAGTTGATATATATACTAACATTGAATTGTATAGAATTATATCAAAAATACAGTCGATTTTTTTTTATAAAGAGAATAACGTAACCGAGCCATCAAAAACCGAGCTTTCAAATGTTTGGATGTTGTGTGAGTACCTATGTACACCGTACGTCACGCTACCATCGATACGTTGAAATTTGTATAAATATTATGTTTTCACTAGCACGTAATTATACGCAGCCCCACAAATTCTAAAACATTGTGAAGAAATATTTTAAAATGAGTGGTTTTCGATTATCTAAGAGAGAAAGAAGATATGTTTTTAAATACCTTACTATATATTGGGCAAGAGAAAACTGACATTCCCCAATTTTACCGTATTAGGTATTTTTATGAAATTCAAGCAATTTGAAAAGATCATAACACTAATATAACCTAACATATTTCTAAACTCTTCTTCTTTGTATTCTGTACTCTTCTTCTTTTTTAGCCTGTGGATGTCCACTTCTGAACGTAGGCCTCTCTTAATTCTTTCCATGTCTTCCTATCTTTGGCTAACTTGTGTTATTTTCTTCCTGCCAATGTCCAACCATCTCTTCTGAGTACCCTCGCTGCTCTGGAACAGCCTTGGTCTCCACTTTAGTAGTCTATGAGCCCATCGACTGGGGTCAAGCCTGGCTACATGCCCTGCCCAGCTTCACTTAAGGTTTGCCACAAGCTCTATTAAGGCACCTACAGACGACGTGCCAGCGTTCGCCAATGCTCCTGTTGACGCTGGCCGTAACTTGTAGCCCTGGCGGACACTTGTACATGCGTACCCTACAGACGATGTGTCGATGAAGCGTCAGTGATAGCCAAGTATAAAAATAGCAAATATGGGCGAACGTTTGTAAAACGGCGTGTGACAATGAAAGTGATGTTATGGTCGCAGCTTCGATTCGATTTATTTTGATATTTAAATTAGATTAAAAGTATAAAAAATTACTTTTAACTTTAACTAGACTTGGCAAAAATGATTAAAACCTTCCTTTTGAGCAAAACACTCTCTGTTGATGTGTTGACAAGTGTGTGCATGTCTTGTGTACGGTGCTAACACCAGTATTGCTAACTATAGATACTTTCAATGCACTTAATAGAGCGTAAGAATCCACCAGAAATGCACCAAAACTGGAGCGTAGTCCGAGTTTGGGGAGTCCAGAAACAATATCGAAAAATTACTTTTTTGTTGTATGAAGATGTTTATTAGTAATAATAATAAATTTATTTGTTTAGTTTTTTATTGTTGAATTATAACTTTTAATATTTTAATATTCAGTACAAGAATAATAAATATATAATAAACATTAACTATTAACTTAATCACATTCAAAACAAAAACTACACTTTGCAAACTCCCAATTGCCTAGTTAACATATTTTTAATCACAAGATAAAGTAAATGTTTCTCATCTTAATTAACAAAATAGAAACTCCGAAAAATTATTATTTATTTTAATTTATTAAAGATAGATATTAAATGCTTCTTCCTCGTCTTGATTTATTTCATTTTTGTATGTTTCGTTTGTTTTGATTTTAGAAACCACTGAATCCGGCAGTTCATAATTAAAGCAACATTTGTTGTATCTTTTAAGTCCGGCCTTTACTGTTAATATTGCATTAACAGTACTAACCTGAAGCCTATTTCTTAATTTGTTTTTAATTATGTTCAAATGGCTGAAAAGTATTTCTATTTCAGCATTAGAGTGTGGCAATACTAACAATGATGTGTGTGGAGAATACTGTACGGGTTGCGGACATAAATGATACAACTAGATCTAGCTGACCAGTTTCGAAATATTTTATTTCTTCATCAGAGCTGATGTAAAATGTACGGTCATTGTGAGATAGTAAAATTATAGAAACATTAGTAAAAGTCATAATGTCAAATAATAAAAAATAAATAAAATAGTCAGTAGTTAAAATATAAATAAATAAATAAATAAATAGTAAATGAATAAATTAAAGAGGTGTAACTGCTACTTGTTACAATAATATAATATAATTATTTTCTTAACAAAAATAAATATTTATTGAATGTTGATTATTATTTTTTTGGTAACGATGGTTGAAAAATATAATATACATAGTGACAATAAATGTACATATAAAAATTATGCATACGGTGCTACAGACGTTTACAAAATATTAATTACGTAGCACACAAGTTATAATTTTCGCAGTTTTAAATCACAGTTTTAAATCATCAACAGATGATTTAAAACAGAAACACACCAGAATTTGCACTAGCGCACTAGAACGCAATTTTGGTCACTAGATAGGCTTTCAATACACCAGATCTAGTGCAAAATGCACCAATTTGGCATCACTGGCTAACATGCATATACAAGTCTGCACCGATGTTCGTCAAACTCCTTTGACTTGTGAGAAGAGTACCGCCTCGGAAGCGAACGTCGGCCAGCGCCAAGCCCAGTGTACCTTGGCTCTGACTTGTGACTTGTTGCCCATTCACACGATCCGCGGAGCTAGAAAAGTATAAACTTTGGAGAGACTGTTTCATTTTGAGTCGTGTTACTTTAGTCAATCAAGGTAAATATAGGTTATTGTTTATATTTTGAATGATGTCACTATTGATGAATGATTTTGGTGTTTTTTTAATTATGGCACTTTTGATGAATTTGCTATTCCTTACTATTCCTCGTCTGTTGTGTTTCAGTAAAGATAAAATTGTTTTTTTTTTTTTTAATTGTGTCATTTCAGCCAATCATGATTAACACTTCTTATTGGTTACATTTGGAATTATATCACTTTTGATGAAACAAGGTAAATAATTTCTTCTTTTCAGTGATGAGCGCAGCAAAATTATGTCGCTCGAGAAAAATTGTGCAAATGGCAACGGCAACATTTAGAAAGGAAGACCTGTCAACAAATCAGGTGAAAACGGTGCTAAAAGATATTACAGAAGAAGCACGTACAATTGACGATACGGAAGAAAATCAGTCTGATCTTGGAAGTTCTTCCACGGTTTTAGAGTTTACCAATACACCTGGTGTCACGGAAAAAATTGAAAGATTTAAATATGAAGTATCGTGTAATGTCGAGTGTCCTACCGTGTTGCACTGGACTAAATTAAAACAACAAAATTACTGCGTCTCTCCTGTACACAGTAATGAGAGTGACGTAGACGATTTATATGAAGATCCGAATTTCACTGATAAATCTTGAAAGTGAAAGTATGCCGTCCGGTAGTGCAGAAGAAGAAGTTGGAATAGAGGAAAGAGCGAAAAAAGGAAGAAAACGGGATTGAAAACCTGAAAACTGGGCCAATAATAAGGTGAAATTATTAAGATATTCTGGAAAAGCGTACGTATTGGTATCATAATCTAAGAAACAATTTTCTGAGAGGAAAGTAGGCCCACCCTGAGCAGAAATTTTTGTTAGTTACTGGAACCTCAATGCCTTACAAAGTCAAAGTTACACTTAACAAATCAAGTCCAAATACCGATATAGAAATTTGAATTCCGCATTCTATTTTGAAGCAAATGGAAGTCGGATCAGAGTGTGTAAAACATTTTTTAAATCGACTCTTGATATAAACGACAGACCCATCCGGACAGCATTATAAAAAAAAAGTGACAATAGATTCCTGGAGAGTGACATGAAAGGAAAGCATGGAAAGCAACCTACTGTTGATCCCGACATAAAAGAAAGCGTAAGAAAATTAATAAATGCTATTCCGAGAGTAGAATTGCATTATCTAAGAGCCCAGACGACAGGACAACAATAAAAAACATTGCCCGATCAGTTCTAGAACCCAGATTGCCCATAATTGCCCTTTTTGTATTTTAACAAGATTTTCAATTATAGTTACTTTTACAGATTAATTGATGCTTTTGTTAATTTTGTTTAACAAAAATCTACTTCAAACCATAAAAGAAGTGCTCATGACAACTAACAAAAAAAAAATAAAATCCAGTTAGTTCCGCCTAAACGTTTGCAATAGCCTGTAAGTAATATTGATGATTTATTGTCCATGCACATATTTTTCCCATGTCCCTAAAATCAAGAGTAGTAGTCGTGTTTTTGCTAATACAACCGGAATATCCGAATTATCAACTATCAAAAGTGTCACAACTCAAAATAATTCTACAGTAAGTAAACTCGAAAAACAACAAAATCATCACAACTAAAAAGAGTTAATTTTTAAGGGTTGGAAATTGAAAATTACAATCATGGCACTTGGTAATTGTTTCTTAGAGTCAATTCTTTTTGCTAACATTACTTTATTGGAAATAAGTACACCCCTTAGTTAGCAGACATATTTTTGCATTTTCTGAATAATCTACTTTTTTTAATTATGTCATTTTAGCAAGGCTGGCGTTAAGCATATGCAGCATGTGTAGTGGCACATGACCTCGCATCAGCTGTGAAGCGCTGTGATTCCCCGAATACGAGAAAAAATCACACAGCCGAAAGTTGTTATTGATAGATGGCACAGAAAATAAATAGTGAAACATTCACTAAATGTATCCCTTATTAAAATATATACATTTGAAATATTATAGGAGTATCAAATATGTAAACATAGCGTGGTAGCGGACAGCACCAGGTAAGGAAAATTACATTTTGACTGATGTATCTCCTTCATTCCGTCATTTTGCGTGGTCCATCATTATTGAACCAGCCCTTTCTGACCACCGCGTCAATATAAATTTTTCTTGTCGATCTCGCACATGGCCTCGCGCCTGTCCTGACACATGGCCTCGCGCCTTCCCTGGCACATGGCCTCGCAAATTCTAGCGCCGGCCCTGCATTTTACAAATACATGTGCGACATGTATTATATACTTTACTTTAATTTACGTCTTTAAAACCTATGACAATCTCCAAATTTTTTAATACAAACCTTATTTTCTAAAGGCAATTCAGTTCGTACTAATTGATTAAAATTCACTATTACAGCATTAAATCACAACTGAACAGACACTGACAAAAAAGAAACTTTTAATTTTAAAATTCAGAATTTGAATTGCGTATTATATAAAACAAAAAGCTGTTTCCAACCCTACTTGCATTAAAAAAAACGTCATTTCATATCCCACCAAACCGTTTGTATCTAGGATCAGGTTGAGACAAGGTAAATTTATATCCGGAGATCGTACACCCCCTCGCTCTTCACTGCCCTAGATACACCCTAGCAGCTGCTCAACCGTAACCTTGCTTCATTTAAATCTCATTCAGGAACATATGCCACTGATTTTAAAAGGGTTTTTTTTTTATGAACGCGCTCAACTCGCGGAACGTGAACTACCCTTATGTCGTACTTTATTGCTACTTTGATGTATTTTAATGGATATGTTAGAATTTATATGGAAAATAGAAATGGAATTTGGAATATATTATGGGTCTGGTTGGAAATTACGTCAACTTCAGTGATTGCATGTGATTTATATCAGGATGAATATGTTCGAGTTGGAGGGGTTCATAGATAAGGGTGTCACGTAACAGATTGTATTTAATGATGTGAGTTTGATCATTTTCTTTTCCAAGAAATGATGTGTTAGTTAATTAAAATGTTTGGCTCACAGCAATGATGGCTATTTGCGCCTAGCACAGCCCAAAAAAAGATGTTAAGATTATAGACCAGTATCCATTATCCCGTCTCCGGCCAAAGTTTTTGAACAAATTATTTATAAATATTTATTCCAACACGTCTCTCCAGTTATTAGTAAAAAATCAGCTGTGGCCACCACAGGACCTACCGCCATCATAAAGTACTTGTATAAAATACATTCTAGCAGCAGAGTAGAAATAACTTGGCCTAATATTTTCTAACAGAGATATTATTTATCATGACCATGGAAACGTTACATATAAGTATGAAAAAATCAGCTGTGGCGACCAAAGGAACGACCGCCGTCATAAAGTACTTGTATAAAATACATTCTAACAGCAGAGTAGAAATAAGTTGGCCTAATATTTTCTAACAGAGATATTATTTATCATACCATGGAAACGTTACATGTAGGTATGGAAAAATTTAGACTTTATTAATTATTTTTAATATTAATTTATTAATTATTAATTACGAAAAATTTTACAAAAATTTTTCGAAATTTTTCGTTTTATCAAAAAACGTCTCAAATAAAAGTTATTAGTTATTGCATTTATAGAAACTTTTGTTAAATAAATTTTTTCGAAATATTTTTCTGTTGCTAATTATTCGTAAAAATCTTAAAATCGACACGAGTAAACTCCCATTTCTAGTCAACCGATTTTTACCAAAAGTTGATCAACTCGTGCCATTGATATCAGAAGCTTAAATATGCAGTTTCATAAAAATCCTTTTAGCCGAATTTGCTCTGCACGTGTACACAGACAGACAGACAGACAGGCAGACGGACAGACGGACAGACGGACAGACAGACGGACAGACAGACGGACAGACAGACGGACAGACAGACGGAAAGACAGACGGACAGACAGACGGACATACAGACGGACAGACAGACGGACAGACAGACGGACGGACAGACAGACCGACAGACATCATGCTAAAAATAGTCAAAACGTTATGTAGGGACCTCAATTCGTGGAGATCCATCGAAATCTCAAAATGTCAAAATCGGTATGATCACAATATCTCGCTTATATGTATATGTTGGCGGTTTGGTAAAAATTGAGACCTTTACAAAAATTTGTCGAAATTTTTCGTTTTATCAAAAAACGTCTCAAATAAAAGTTATTAATTATTGCATTTGTAGCAACTTTTGTTCAATAAATTTTTTCGAAATATTTTTCTGTTGCTAAATATTCGCAAAAATCTTAAAATCGACACGAGTAAACTCCCATTTCTAGTCAATCGATTTTTACCAAAAGTTGATCAACTTGTGTCATAGATGTCAAAAGCTTAAATATGCAGTTTCATAAAAATCCTTCTAGCCACATTTGCTCTGAACGTGTACACAGACAGACGGCGGACAGACGGACAGACAGACAGACAGACGGACGGACGGACAGACTGACCGACAGACATCATGCTAAAAACAGTCAAAACGTTATGTATGGACCTCAATTCATGGAGATCCATCGAAATCTCGAAATGTCAAAATCGGTATGATCACAATACCTCCCTTATATATGTTGACGGTCGATAAAAACAACACGGATTTATGCCACGTAGATCAACAGTTACTAATTTGATATCCTTAACAGAATACGTCTCTGGATTCTGGAATTCAAGTAGATGCAGTATACCTCGATATGACGAAGGTTTTTGATAGAATAGGGCATTCACACTTACTTGAAGCATTAAAAAATGTTGGTATTTCATCTCTGATGTGCACTTGGTTTGAAACCTATTTACGTAACAGATCACAATACGTTCAATTCAACGGTTCAAAGTCGAGGAATTAATTATCAACCAGTGGTGTACCACAGGGGTAGAATCTCGGGCCTCTGATGTTCCTTCTGGTGGTCAATAATATCCCAGATATTGTGAGCAACAGCCAGTGCGAAATGTTTGCTGATTGCGTAAAAATATATCGCCAGATAACTGACTTGTCCCACTGTCTTGCACTTCAAAGTGATTTACAGAAACTCTGTGAATGGAGTAAATCCACTAGTCTAACATTTAACACCACAAAGTGTAAGGTAATGACTTACTCTAGAAAGAGGGATGTGATCACATACAATTACGATATGGAAGGCTGTATTGGTCCTCAAACAGAGACAATCAGAGATTTGGGCATATTGTTCGATTTGAAACTGAATTTTCACCATCACGTTGAGCATATTGTAAATAATGCATTGAGAAAGGTTGGGTATGTACTTCGTGTAACTAAAGATTTTCGTCATAATCGGACGTACATTGCATTATTTAATACTCATGTTAGACCCCTACTTGAATATGGTAATATTATATGGGCACCATATCAAACAAAATATATTAAACGCATTGAAACTGTACAAACGCCGTTTTACCGTGTTGTGAAGTTACGAATGACAGGAGTATATCCAAAGTATACGTCCGGTGATGTAATTTTGGCAGAGTTTAATGTTAAAACGTTGACTGCGAGAAGGGATTTGGCATCACTGCTACTTCTATACAAAATATTTAATAATCTTGTGGACGACTCTAACGTTTTATCTAATATTTACGTAAGAGTACCTTCCCGTGATTTTAGGACAAGAGACACATTGTTCTTATGTAAAAGGGAAAATACTGAGCATTGTAATATTAGTCCTCTGCATAAAATGACCGCACTGTATAACGATCTTTTGTCAAAATACCGATCTATTGATATATTCAATGTAAGTTATGCAGGTTTTCGCAAAGCTGTAATAAGCGTGATGTAAATAAAATAATCAGATAATGATTATTATAATTATAAGAACTAGGCGATAGGTGGCCAAGTGGTGGTCAGACCCAAGGCCAATAAAGTAAATAAAAAAAAAAGATTTTTCTGAATACGTTTCTCACCGATTATATCGACAATAATATCTGTCTGAATCATTTAAATGATTTGTGGTTTCATCAAGACGGAACTGCCTCATAAAGCCAGAAGGATATGAGAGTGTTTCAAATGTCTCCAAACAAAGTAATTTCAAATAATGATGACGAACGTTGGCTAGCACTGTCACTAGACTTATCTCCGTTAGAATATTTCTGATGGGGTACAATGAAAAATCATATTTACAAAACTTAATTAGCTGCACGGAAACATAGTCAACACTCTAACACATAAAATAAGAAGAAGGGATGTCAGTCGAGCAATATTTGATTTAAGGAAAAGAATAGAACTCTGTTTGAAGGTTGAAGGTGGAACAATCCAGTATTTATTGTATGGAATGAGAAAAATAATCTAGATTTAATGCATTCAAAGACATTTTTGAGCCCTATATTAAAATTGAATGTTGGTATGAATTTCTCAAAAATGATACGAGCTATAAAAATTTTGAGGATGTTCACAGCCGTCCTCAAAACTTTTTTTTTTTTCGTGAAAAAGTACCTAGAAGAGAAGTAGCACTAGCAAATTAGAAACTTGTATGAATTGAAACAAAAAAGTTATAAGCCAAAAAGTAAATCGACCAAAATCAGTTAGACTCGAAAAACGCGCACCCTGTATCAAATAAATTTAAAGATTTAACTCTGGTTAAATCAAACTGTGTTAGAGTTTCAAACTGTTTTTTTCTCGTTTCCTTCTTCTTTCGTTACTCCAGGAAATGTCTCTTTTCTCTATCCCTTTCCTAATTACCACACTCCCTTCTTTTCTAGGTCTTCCTCGGCGTCTTCATCTAGATACTCCGTTGGCTGGCTTTATATGTCTTTGTCATGACCATACTATCTCAACCAGTGGCGCAGCCAAGGGGGGGCCGACGGGCCTGGGCCCCTTCCAGGACCAGCAGGTTACACGGCGCTGCTCGGGGAGTTGAAGATAAAATTTGTTAAACACAACCAGTGGCGCAGCCAAGGGGGGGGCTCCCAGGACCAGCAGATTACACGGCGCTGCTCGGGGAGTTGAAGATAAAATTTGTTAACTACAACAGTAGTTAATTTTTAAATTACTTCATTTTAAACAATATTGGCATTTTTTATTTATTTTTTTTTTTCGTATAAATAAACATTTTTTTAAGATTGCCTACTCTTGATAAGGGCCGTTACTGTTCAAGTGAAAATACATCACTTTCCAAATATGCTCCAACGAATTATATGAAGGGGAGCGTTGATCCTTTTTCCCCCTGACACATCGACTAAAACATTCACCCAGTCAAATGATAAATCTGTTTCAAACAACTAATTACTCGATTCAGATAAGATAAAGTGGAAATCTGATTTCGGTATAACCTTCACACGAGTCTGTTCGTTCGATACAAATTATGGCCAAGCGTCTGATTTAGAACACAAGTACTGAACATAAGTAAGAAAAATATTGAGACTTCAAAAATATATCCCGCGAAAAATATAAATAAATATGTATTTATCGAAGAAAAAATCAAGGGAAAGTTTTTGATACATGGATTAACAATTTGTTAATCAACAAATAATGGAATTATTATTTGATATAAACATCAATATCCAACAACAAAGGTGTCGAACTGATTTGGTCGCAGTCTATTTTACATACAAAATGATAAGCAGTGACAGAACTTTAATTATCCCGAAGGTTGTCTTGACATTTTTTTATAAACAGAAAAGGGGAAGAGAGTATATTTTACATTTTAAATATATTTTACCGCAGTGGACATGGTTTATAGCATCTTTTTGGGTAAAAATAATTTACAAAGTATAAAACTAGTAATAAAGGTTGTAAATACAAAAATATTACTTTGAAAAAATCCTCATGGGAAATTGCCAATAAAATATGGTTTAGAAATTTTGGTACTTTTAAGAATATTGAATTCTAAGGCATTGGCAATTAAAACTAATAATTATTGTCTGCTCCACTAAAAGCATTGAAATATTTATCTAAATACAACCCTTACTAGTAGATAATAGCGCCCCAGCTGTTAAAGGCTTAACTGTTAAAAAGTCAAGTATTCACAATTTCTCTGGACGATGTATACCTTTATGCCCATAATTTCTCGTTACCTACGTATACATTTGTACAAATTGGCTATACGCTAAAATTTTTCGGTACATTGCATTTTATTTATTACTATACATTCCTTATTTCTTAATTGCAATCAGGGCCCTTCCTAGCGGGGATTGAGAAAATGCCCCCGCAGATTGACGTCCGAACCCAGGGCCAGCCGTCATTAGCCGGCATGAAAACTTTTGCCTAACAAGAATCAATTTTTTTTAGGCATTCAGATGACTTTACAGATATGTGGACGTTACATTTAAATTTCTGTGCTTAAGAACTCTGATGAAGATTTAAAATATAAATCGAAACGACAACGAATTTAAAATATTGCTTTAATTTCTGATCAGTCCGAATCCCATTACTTCCTCATAGTATTATAATCTACGGACGTAACTCATCAAAATTATATTAAGATATAAAATTATATTATTACTAGGCTATATGGGAAAACGATTTATTTTTACTCAGTGCATTAGATTCTCAGAGAATATATCTGCAAAATATTGTTCATATCGGTTAAAGGATATTGGCGCGTCTAGAGTTTCTCTTTTATGCCTACGAAACCCTAAACATTTCTATATGTAATTTTATCCGCAGTTTCTTAGAGAATAAATCTGCAAAATATTGTTCATAACGGCCAAAGGATATAGGATGGTCTAGAGTTTCTTGTTAATACCTACGAAATCCTAGATATTTATGTTTGTAATTATATTCGTAGATACTTAGAGAATAAATCTGCAAAATATTTTTCATATCGATAAAAGGATATAGAAGTGTCTACTTTTAAGTCTAGACATTTCTATACGTTGTTTTATCCGCAGATTCTTAGAGAATAAATCTGCAAAATATTTTTCATGTCGATCTAAGAATATAGGAGTGTCTAGAGTTATGCCTACGAAACCCTAGACATTTCAATATGTTATTTTATCCGCAGATTTTTAAAAAATAAATCTGCAAAATATTTTTTATATCGATTATAGGATATAGGATTGTCTAGAGTTTCTTGTTTATGCCTACGAAATCCTACACATTTCTATATGTACCTAATTATATTCGTAGATTCTTAGAGAATAAATCTGCAAAATACCTGTCAATCAAGAGACCTCAAGAATTCCCAGTTAGTCAGTAATTGACGTCACAATGTTACCCAGATTTCATACATACACTTGCTAATTATATGAACGATGTCATAAAATTCTTAATTAAATAATATTTTAAGAGTTGCCGTGGCACAGGGACCCAGATTCGAATCCCTTCACTTTCGTCGGATTTTCATCTTCCGAAATTATGCAGTCAGCTCTGGGGTCAACTCAGCCCTAAGACCGGTTCATACAGGAATAATAGGACCAGTCGAAATGTCGCACTGACCACGTGGCTTTCATATCTATGACCAGTGGTCTAGAAACGGAGAACTTACCTTCTCTACCCCTATGCGTTGATATATATGCATATCTAGGCGTTGGGAATCTATTATTAATTTTTTAAAATTATTATTTAAATAATATTAAATTAATAAGGGCGGCGATATTGTTTTTGCACCTGGCGAACCTACAACCTAGAAACGACCCTGATTAAAATCAAACAATGCATTTACTAAATCTGAAAACACAGAAATACTTCTAAAGCTGACTTTAATCATTAACTTGTACATTCCATTCAATTACTTCTTCACTTTTTAATTAAAAAGTAAAAACAAAACAAATATCATGAAACAGAAATCAATTCATCATACAGAAAATTTATAACAAAAAACTTTAATTAACAATAAAAAAGTTTGAGTGTCTCAGCCGTCATATACAAACGCAACCACTCCTAGTTCCCTAGAAAATAAATAACGGAAAACCATTACTGAAATAATTACAGAACCAGCTGCAGTATATCATGATCGCAAGTCTGGTCTGGCACTGCTACCCACAGCCCCGCTGAATGCCATGCCGACAATCCTACATCTAGGTCATCGCAAATTATTTGAAAAATCCCAAATGGCCAATAATTTGACGGGCCGAAATGAGATATCGCAACACACTGACATGACAGGAAGTTCGCTTAATGAGATGTGTAGGCTGAGATGGGACAGGAAAGATAAAAATTTGTCAAAGATATTTAGGGTGCATTCTTAAACAGGTTTCACTGTTAGGAGATTGGGGATATTGAAAAAATCACTAATGTAGAAAATTAATTATAGACTTCTAATTAAAAATTAGATGTGGTCAACATATGTCTTTATTAGGAGAGACTGTTGTAGCTTGGAACACTTTTTACATTTTCTAAATTATCATTTTGTATAGCAAATTATAACTTATGTACTAGTTGGATCACTTGTATTTTCTACGGTTTTTGTAGAAGTTAAACTCATAATCGTTTCTTTATTAACCCTAGCCGGATCAAAATAATTTTGATTTTTTTGTGACAAAAATGGGTCATACGTGACCCACTTTTCAAAATGTGTTTAAGACCCATATTTCAAGTTTTATATTTTTGTCCACTTAAGGGGCCTATTCTGTAACTTTTAACAAGATCTTAAGATGTTAATTTTACTTGTACATAGTATGTTTTCATAGTAACCTGTCAATTTAACACCATGTCAAAAATTACAGAATCGGGTCTAAATAATTTAATTTTGAATAATAAAAGTGAGTAAAGCATTATAAAAAAATTTATTTATGACATTGCCAACTTACATGATAATCAAACAGAATTCATAAATGTAATATATAACAAAATATGGCAGTAATTGCAAGTAATTTGTTTTATTGCTATTACAGTTGAATGTTTTGGACAAACGAATTTATTGCATTTGTCACATTTCTTTGCATATTTGTTATCATTTCCATGGAAACTAAAACAACGGCCTCGTTTATTTCCTGAACTGCTCGGATCTTTTGTTAATAATAATAATATTATAATACAAACAGAACAGTATCTTAGCTCGGTCACTTGAGATATGATGAAAAAGCAACTGTGAAACTAATAAACTTGTCAAAACTTGCATTATTGCAGGTGTGTAATTACGCATTACGTATTGATATAAGACATTACTAACAAATCCCAAAATCGGGTCAGGCTAGACCCGTACTGTAAAACAAGAAATCGGCTTGATAAAAAAAAAGTTTATCATCATAAAATAAATAGTTATAATATATAAGGAAAAGTCCTAGTACGACAATAAATAACTATAAAAAATAAAAGAGTTATTTAAAAAAATTCAACTTTCGGGTCAAATTTGACCCATAAATGGTCCGGCAAGGGTTAAAACCACCTTTGGTACATATTTTTTATGTTAAATAAATAATAATTGAGGTACTTCCTTCATAACTAGTTCTCCACATAGCTCCCTAAATATATATCTTATTAAAAACCACACTAAACTTAAAAGAATTGTTTCTTTTCTCATATTTCTTTTGTTAAGTAGATGTAGGGTGACCAGACATTCTGTTTTAAAAACTAAGGATGTCCAGGCTAGTTTTTAAAAATTTCCCTGGTTTGTCCTGTTCTTTTCTTTTAATTACCATATTAACGCTTTGAAACAATTATACTCTATCTCAGAAAGACTGATAGTAATAAAATTTATTATTTGTAAAAAGTTATTGTTTTTTCACACAGAAGCGGCAAAACAAAAGCGACAAAATATGAATAGTTCGAAACGAAATATTGTTAAAAACAACCGAGTGTACCGCACATATTATATGTGAATACGAACTAGGGTTAAACACAATAGGTCATAAAAATTTGACCCTAAAATTTTGAGGAAAAATATGGTCACAGGGGTGTGTTTAATGATATGATAAATATGGTCACAGGCGTGCGTTTAATAAAATGATAAATAGTAATATAGAAATACACAAAACCAATTTAAACGTGTTTAAAATGTGCACGCCACTGGTAACTGCCTGACAAAATGATTTATTACTATCAGTCTTTCTGAGATAGAGTATAGATGCTAACCAAAAATGGACAAATTATTTCGAACAATGAAATTCGCCAGAATGCTATACAGAATTATTATTAATAGTACAATTTGTTTTCTCCATTATTGGGCACAGATGTTGAACGATTTTTTTCCCTAATAACTATTCAGTGGACAAAAGAAAGGAACAGATTTGGGTTTAACATTAAAGGAATTTTATCAACAATATTTAATTTAAAAATGGACTGTTTAAATTCTATAATTACTTATTAAGTAGACCCAAGTTGTTGGAACAAATTCATTCATCGTCCAAATCTTAAAATATGTTATTTTACTAAAATATTTACCAAAGAATGTTTATTGTGCATATATTTAAATGCTTGTTCAGAATATTTTTTTAAGGTTCGTACTCATAGTCAGTTCTTTTGATTTATAGCGTTTTCGTTTTGTAAATAGAGATTTATCTAAGATTGCCCTGAAATCACTCTGAAATCAATCTGCGACGTCACACTCTGTACTAGAGCGATCTGGTAGCGAGTATACCAATTCTGTAATTCTGTACAACATTTTCCACATAATTTTTTACTTCTATTATTTCATCTTTTGCGAATATGTCTCACGCAATCAATAATTTCATCATCCTCCGATTCGCTAAAATATAATAATTCCTCCAATGCAATTATCATTATTTTATTTTATTTTATTTTATTTATTTATTTTTTTTTTGTAGCCATAACCCACAACGTAGAGATATCATGTTGAAAATATAACCGAAAATCAAATATCTAACAAAACAATGAGGTTATATTTGTATTTTGGTGTCATTTTTTAGGATTGCTCTATTTAGTTTGTGTCGTGAGACAGATCAAATTGAACGCTCCGAAAATACTCGCGTTACTATCGACCGAGTAAATCGAAAATGAATTTGAGAGCGCTCCAATTGCTCTAACCCAGCGTTTCCCAAACTTTTTTTTTCCGTGACCCGGTAATTTTCACACTTTTTCATCGTGACCCACTAAAATTTTTCAACCTATAATAGCCCATAGGTAAGCTAAAACATATTGATGTCCATACAGTTTTCATTTATTCACATAATAATTATAATAAAAAATCAGCTGTGGCCACCACAAGACCGACAGCTATCACAAAGTACTTGTATAAAATACATTCTAGCAGCAGAGTAGAAATAACTTGGCCTAATATTTTCAAAATACTTACAAAAAATTTCGACAAATTTTATAAAAAAATTTCGTTTTATCAAAGATGTCTCAAATAAAAGTTGTTAGTTATTTTATAGCAACTTTTGTTCAATAAATTTTTTCGAAATATTTTTCTATTGTGAAATATTCGCAAAAATCTTAAAATCGACACGAGTAGACTCCCATTTTTAGTCAACCGATTTTTACCAAAAGTTGAACAACTCGTGCCATTGATGGCAGAAGCTTAAATAAGTTTCATAAAAATCCTTTCAGCAATTTGCTCTGCACGTGTACACAGACACACGGACAGACGGAAGGACGGACAGACGGACAGACAGACCGACAGACATCATGCTAAAAATAGTCAAAACGTTACGTGGAGATCCATCGAAATCTCGAAATGTCAAAATCGGTATGATCACAATACCTCCCTTATATATGTTGGCGGTCGGTAAAAAGCATTAACCGTTACAAAAATTTGTAGAAATTAAACAAAAATTATTAATGAGAACCAATAAATTATTAATGAGAAGTGTGGTGGTGTTTATTTTTTACTAATAATTTCAGATTAGGAGAAAACGATGATAGCTTTATCCTTAGATCCGGTTATATTTCCAATCGGTTTCGGTACTTAATTTCAAGGAAGACTAATGTTGAGAAACCTGCTTCGCACTTATAGGTCGTGGCGAAAGGCATTAGAAATTGTATTGCTTTTTCCGCTATAACTGGGTATTCCTGATGACAATTTATCACCTAGGTTTCGCGAGTTTTTATGCAACCCAGCATTTCGCTTACCGCGACCCGGTACTGGGTCGCGACCCACCATTTGGGAAACCCTGCTCTAACCCAAATCGAAAACGTTTTTTACTCTGAGAGCACTCTCGGAGCACTCCGAGCATACAGATCGAAAACACTATTAGTTACAATTTCTGGCACACAGCATCTATTTACAAGAGAATCGGCGAATCATTTACTATGAGTACGGGCATTAGTATATAAAAAACATTATTATTTTATTTATCAAATGCTTTATTTTAGTTTATTGATTTTTATACCATTAAACGTTTATAATTGTATCAATGTCCTTTTTTTAATACAAAAAATGTCCTGATTTTGTTCTGGTTTTAAAAATGCTAAATGTCCTGAGATTTCAGATATTTGTCCTGGTCTTGTGAAAATACATCTGGTCGCCCTAAGTAGATGATAAATGAGATATTTCAACCTTATAAATAACACGCCTCGTGCCCCCTAAATAGTCTTCTTATTAAAAACTGCGTTGCAAAGAAAATAAAATGTTTCCTCATGTAAATTTTTTGATATAAAATAAGTAATAATTGAGATATTTCAAGTTATTAAGTTTAGGGTGTACCCTCGGAACTCCCCAAATGTTAATATAATGAAAAAATGCTTTGAAATAAAAGATCAACTTTCTTATTATAAACTATTTTTGTCGTATATTATTTTACTGTTAAGTTAAAAATAAGGGAGATATAGCGCGACCTTAAAATAAAAGGGTTCTATCTACAATTTTCAGGAAAATAAGATTTTTAGTTAAAAAGGTTCTATGTGCATAATTCTATCTCCTAATAACGATATATTACCATCTGTTATGGTAAAAGTGAAGTTTTCTAATTTAAAAGGTTGTATCTGCATGCATTACTGCTTCTAGTTCTCATAAATAGTCCTATCTACAAGCACTGAAATACACTCAGAACTTTGTCAGTAAATATATTGCTAAACGCAGTGCTTTTTATTATAACTTAGAACAGTTTTTGTTCACTGATTGAGCTTAATTTTGATAACATAGTTCTATCTACATTCTCACGTGACTGAAATACTGCAGATGGAACCTAATTATTCTTTTATGATAGTGAAGTCACAAAATCACATATTGATTAAATTTGTCAACAAGGTTTCAAGATATTCTGTTAGAACCTTGTTTATAAAATAGTTGAATGCACTTGAAACAAAAAGTTTGTATCTAGAAATGCAATTTAAGATTTCAGGTTATATTATTTAAAGTAATGTAGGTGCTTCATAACATTCAGGTACAAGATTGATGTTTGGACACGATTTGGACTCAAAATGGTCATATTGTTAGATAAAACCCTTTTATTTTAAGGTCGCGATATATAGATTTTAGTTTTAAGTTGTCTCCCCGTAACTTACCAAATATTCATCTAATTGAAAAAATTCATTGTACAAAAAAGATTTGTTTTCTTACTATTTTAAGTGTGCTAAAAGGGGGTTAAAAGGTGTAAAATGTGGCTTCACGGTTTCCTTAATACCTCTTAGGTCCAATAAAATACCGACTTGGTTTTTGCTTGCAAAGGTTACTCATATAAATATTAAAAAATTTATTTCAGGATTTTGTCCGCATCAACCCCTAAAGAGTTGAATCTACAATCAGGGCGAATTATAGAACCCTTCGCATCTTTTGTGTTTGTTGTGTTACTACATTTCTTTTTGGCATATAGATATCTTTTTAAAATATTTAGAAAGTGTTTCGACCGTTTTTTTAAAATTCACCCCTAAAGGGGTAAATTGGTATTTTTTATTCGATAGAATGTCGTCTAGACAGAGAAATAAAATTCGGGGAGTATATCGTTTTTATGACTTAAGAACCCCCTAAAAAATGATTTTTCGAAAATCGACCTCTAAGGGGTGAAAAGGGGTATAATGTGTTTTCACGGATTACTCAATATATCTATATCATCAGAGTTATAAATGATTTCATAAATACCGAGATAGTTTATACCCAAGAGATATTGGTAGGTAAGGATATTTTTTGGGCAACTAAATTTTGTATGAATAAGTTAACATTGCGAAAATTGGGCATTCAGACAATAAGTGATTCGAATCACTGACAGACATATTATCACACGGACAGAAAGGAGAAGAAACCATATTAATTCTATGCATTGTTACAATAATAATATGTATTTATATTAAATATTTAACAGAAGTTTAGATCTCTGTTAAAATAGCATCAGATTTAGGACTTATTGTTAAATTTAGCATAACTTTATGGAACAAAAAGCAGTATTTTAACACAATGTTAAAATTTAACACTTCTACTAAAATTTAACATTTGTTTATGAAACCGGACATCAATCGCCGTCTTTGGTTTATCGTGTTCTAGCAGCAAATTCTACTTACATTGCCATAATTAAAATTCTGCTTTTAAGTTTACCAATACCTACTATATCATAAATTTCGCAGATTATTCTGAATACTTCTGTTTCTACATAGAAGAGGTTATAGTTTGGCATTTATGAATTTATTGTTTGATGAAAAACGTTATTTCTATACTATATTTGCTAAAAATAAATATAAATAAAGGTTTTCGTAAATAGAAAGGATGTATCTACATTTGTCTTTTTCACCTGCCCCTAGAGGGTCTTGAACCCCCTAAACCCTCCTCGTATATACAACCATGCTAGGTACGCCTATGGTACGCCAGTGCACGCCATTGATTAGCAACAAGAATATTCTGAAACTGTAATAATCCAAGCGTATACATCGGCATTGATAAATATGCACGGAATCTATTAGACATCTGATTTCCTACTATTCACTGGCACTTTGCAAATTTGCGGCTTTCTTGCAGGCTCGCGGTTGGAAAGGTTACGCACCACTGGTCTAGAACTTTGTATCATATATTACTTACAGATTACATTAAGCTATCCCAACGAATTGAATACCACAAACTACAATTACACCAATTCACGAACCACTACCTTCCAACATCATATTTGTATTTAAAAATAATACTTAATAGCAAGTACATTTAGATACAAGTTACGTACGTAATTTGTTTAAAAGTAAACGTGATTGAATGTGAACAATAAACCTGAAACATTTACCGCAGAACAAAAGTAACTTCCAGCTCGTGGAAGTACGGACACCTGATTATTATTATTTTTTTTTTATTTAAAATAATATGGTGCTTCGGCTACTTGGCTAATAGCACCTGATACATTGGATATTTTGACAAATTTTTTTTTACATAGATGTATATACAAGGTGTCTCAAAAGAAATTTTATATTTAGTGGATCGATTAAAAAAAAAGTAAGCCGTATATAGAAAAAATGTTTATTAATTATTAAAATACACTTTTTGAGGATTTATTTCTTAAAAATAATATCGTCTAAATGTAGACCCTCGCGTTCTCGGCACTCATTTAATCGAACAGTAAAATTACTTATGACGTCTCGGCAGGTGGACTCAGGGATGGCTGCCATTTCGTGACGGATATTTTCTTTCAAATGCGCCAGTGAAGTCGGTTTACTGGCGTAAACTTTAGATTTAAGATAACCCCATAGGAAAAAGTCCATAGGGGTTAAATCTGGACTGCGTGGAGGCCAATTTATGTCACCTCTCCGGGAGATCAATTTGCCTGAGAAAATTTCACGAACACGTGGCAGAGACATATTGGACGTGTGTGAAGTTGCTCCGTCCTGTTCGAACCATGTTCTTTGGTTATAGCCAGGAAAGTTTTGCAGTTCAGGTACCAAGAAGTTGTCTAACATCTCCACATAACGCTCTGAATTCACTGTAACTGCACGCCCTCTTTCGTCTTCAAAAAAGTAAGGGCCGATAATTTCTCGCGCCGACATCGCAGCCCATACGGTCACTTTAGGCGAATGTAGGGGTTTCTGATGTTTGCGTTTCGGATTCTTTGCACTCCAGTAGCGGCAGTTCTGCTTATTTACGTGGCCATTATGATGAAAATGAGCTTCATCCGAAAACAAAATGTTGGTAAACGTTGAAAATCGCTCAATCACCTGATTTACGAAATTAAGCCTCTGACTGGCATCTTGGGGCTTTAATTCTTGCACCAATTAAATTTTGTAGGGGTGCAGCTTTAGGTCTTTGTGCATAATGCGATGTAATGATGATCTATGCACATTTAAAGCACTTGCGCGCTTCCGAATTGAAAGGTTCGGGTCGTCACGAACAGACTGATTAACATTCTCCACGTTTTCTACCGTTCTTGATGACCTAGGTCGCCCGGATTACAATACTCTACATACATGTTAATTTATGGCACTTACAGTTGATTTTCATATTTTGTTGTATATATTTATTTGTCTTAGGTAATTGATTATGTTTGTGTCTTGGATGTTATGACTTCGTCGTTCAAGTAGGTACTTTTGGCAGTGTAGTATGATGTGCTCCAGGGACGTAGCCAGGATTTCAGCTTGGTGGGAGCAAAAATAACAAAATATTCTAAATTGGTCGGTACGACCTTAATTACATGGCTTGGGTTGAAAATAACAGCGTTCTAGGTCTTTTGTAGTATATTAAGCCCCCCTTAATATACTACAAGGTCTGATAACCACATTTTAAGCATATTTTTGTGAATTTTTTTCAAATCTATGGTTAAATTTATTCATTTTCAAACTAAGTACATATATAAAGTATGTTTTGAAGAAGATACAAAAAAATTTTGAAGGCAAAATATGGCGAAATGAGCCAGCTGTGGCAAATCTTCTCATACTCCGGGAAATAAATTAGATTTTGCGGTGACCAGTATAACTCGTTACTGGATCATCTGAAATCAAAAATCCTAGTTAGTTTATGAGTTTGCCGAGGTAATGACGTTGAGTTTTTAGTTTGAGTATGGGAAGATTTGCCACAGCTGGCTCATTTCGCCATATTTTGCCTATAAATTTTTTTTGTATCTTCTTCAAAACATACTTTATATATGTACTTAGTTTGAAAATGAATAAATTTAACCATAGATTTGAAAAAAATTCACAAAAATATGCTTAAAATGTGGTTATCAGACCCCCCCCCCCTTAAATAATAAAAGTCCGGTAAAGTTATAAATTTTCTTCACCTCCGGTGAAAAAACTTCTTACAACCTAAATTATATTTTATATAGGGTAAAATATCGTGGGGGGGGGCAAACGCCCCCTATGCCCCCCCTCCAGGCTACGTCCCTGATGTGCTCTACGGTTACCCTGATGTTGCATGTTTCGCTGTTTTCATGTTGTGAAATAGGTATGCATGTGTTGGGGCTGTGTGTAGGGATGTCCCGATACTACTGATGCGATACCAGTATCTATATTTTTCATTCGATATCGCGATTTCAGTATCGATACTAATATTCCGATACTTTACTTATATCAATACATTTGACCTAGTATCGTATCGAACGAGTTTTTTTTTTTTTTTTTTAGCTAAATCGTATAATTTATATTTCTACACACATAAATATGTGATTAAATTTTTAATAAGAAACACTTCTAAAAATTGTAATCTGGTGAAAACTAGTAGCTCTAGGTACGCAGACGCAATGGTGCAGGGACATAGTACGCGAATAAACATGCGTTGAAGTCTTCCCTTACTAACATAAAATGGCTCAGAAATTCTCATTCATATTGTATCAGGTCGTCAAGGATGGTCGGAAATTCGCACTATTATGAAGTATGAGTTCTTACGTCGAACTAGGGCATCTCAGACCACGCGAACAGTGCCGCAACAACATAAATTGGCGCCTGGTGCTTAAAATTATTTGTCGCCCCCTCTCTAATTACATACGCAATTTTTTAAATTTCGTGGTAGGCTGATTGCATCAGTAAGGGAACGTTTAAGACATTTACTTACGTTGTTTTCTTCACCAAAATGTTATTTAATATATTTACTTTCCATATTTTATCGAGAATCCTTAAAATCTTATTGCTTTATTTTGATGCAAGTGGAAATAAAAAACATACCTTAATTCATAAAAATCACAAAATCACCAGTAAAGGAACACTTACTCTTAATAAAGGAACTATCTTATTACCAGTAAAGCAAAATACAAAAATATATATTATAAAGTCATTTTTTAACAATGAATTTATAAAAAACATTCGTTGGTATTATTTTTTGGTTTAGTTTTAACGTTTTTCTTTGGTTTGGTTGAAATTGCAATATTAACGATTATATTAACAAATTATGGTAATAAACTCAAAAATCATGATAAACAACTAATATAAAAAGGGACAAAATATAAACTCTAGGTCAATGAAACACAAAATGAAAAACACCTAAATTGAAACACAAAAGGGCTAAAGAAATATTATATTACATAACTGAAAATCATTTTAAATAAGAAAATATAGATTTAATGACAAAAAAAAAAAAAAAAAAAAGTTGGATATTTAAACAACATATAATAAATATTTTAGTATTTTAATAATATATTATATAATCACTTTAACGAAATGGAAAATTAAATTAATTGAACTTTTCTGGCTTTTAACTGTGAGAATTCGTTAGTTAAGTCTTCATAATTTAATGACTGCGCTATAGTATTTTCTATTGATATTAAAGCTAAATTTGACAATCTATCTTGGCCCATTGTAGAACGCAAATAATTTTTTATTAACTTTAATTTACTAAAACTGCGTTCATTCGAAGCAACAGTTACTGGGAGCGTTAAAAATATGCGCAACGCAATGCCAATATTAGGGTACACATCTTTTAAATCGTAAGTGTGGATCCCTTCTAATAATTGCATTGGAGTGGCAGTTGTACAGTCATCAATTAATGATCTTGCCTGTCATTTGAAACTTTCGATTTCAAAAGAAAATTCGATTGGATCTAAATCTTTACAATATTTGGCAGCAAGATTTGCAGCATTTTTAAAAAATTCTTCTGTAGACATTATTGCAAGAGAATATCCTGTCAAGAAAGTAAAATCAGAACAAACGTCTCGAAATGATTCGTATCTCCAATTGATTTGAGATAATATAGTATCAATTACCATGTAACACTCTTTATCAAAATATCTTTGGATGTTGCTAGGTGCGTTTCGTCCTCTGCCTTTTCATCCAATACGCAAGTTTTATGTACTATTCGAAATAATATAGTTTGAATTTACTTTTCTTAACTAACAAGTTTCTAAAAAAAAGAAATCTTTTATGAAATCAATTTTGTGTTGATTATAGTTTATTAATATATATTTAAAAAAAAAATGAAATTTGGCAATTTGGCGCCCTTATTAATCCGGCGCCTGGTGCGGCCGCACCTCTCGTACCACCCTTGTTGCGCCACTGCACGCGAAACATTAATAGTGTGTTTGGCTCTAGTGTTACTACGCAGCACACAATATCAAATTGGTTCGCCAAATTTCGTACAGGTATATTAAAAACAAAACAAAAAAAAAAACAAAAAACTGGTTCATCGATCACAGCAGAAATATACTGCAACCAACTGGACGAAATTATGCAAAAACTAAAGAAAAACAGCCTAGATTGGTCAGCAGATCGACTCCTATCTTATTGCATGAAAACGCTAGACCACACACTGCACAATTGACTGTGGCAAAACTACAGGAATTGGAGTTGGAACTTCTTCATCATCCTCCATACTCACCAGACATAACCTCCACTGACTACCACTTCTTCCGCAATTTGGACAACTTTTTAATAGGAAAACAGTTTAATTCCGGAATTCCAGGAATTTCTTAACTCTCGTCCGCCAGGGTTTTATACTACCCGCCTGAATAACCTGCCACTTAAATGGCAAAAGTGTATAGACAATATGGGTGAATACTTTGATGAATAAAATAACTCCTTATATTTGTAAGTTATCAACCAACTTTGCCTTTTTTTTTACAAATTTCATCCTTGACGACCTAATATTATGGTTTCAAAGATAAATATTATCGCTCCATAAATTTATTATTGCCACAGTCAGAAACAATTTTAATCATTTTAATAATACGAATAATAATTTCGAATTAATATTTAATTTACTTGACACTTATAACATCGTCAATTAAACAAACACATAAACATTAAATTCCCTAGTTTATTGAAATGGTTTAGTTATGCAGGTAAGTATATTGTTTGATATTTCCGTTGCAAATGGCATTAACTAGACCAGTTATATGCGGACGAGAAATACTTTATATCATTCATATCCCACGGGCTGAGCTGAGAGCCTGCACCGACAACCAGCCAAACGGAAATGGTATTTCATTAGGAAATACCACTTCACTTCTTGTGTGTCTGATACGCGGTTTCCCTATCAAAGGAAGTTATTTTATAAAAACTATTAAATGTGGTTTTGTCACTAAAATATTTGGTATTTTTTATTGTATTTTTTTTAATCAATGACGTAATAAGTAAGATATTGTAATGATAGTTAAATTAGCATCCTGCCTTCCAGAGACGTGCCTAGATTTTTTTTTTTTATTTAAGGTAAAAATAATAAAGGTATAGTATTTCCAAAATGAAATGGCCACTTTCCCTTTCTGATTCCAATAATGACTGAGAGTATAACCATTATACCTGCTGAGTTTATGGTTCTCTTAAAAATAGTTGCCAGAACCGTAATAATTATTTAAAATAAACGTATTTTCTTATATGCTATTTAGAATGAACTGTATATACTCACATGACATTCCTTCACATTTTTATCAGGCTTAGGGCTGGCTATATTTGAATTATAAATATAGGCATGTTTAAAAATCGTTTTGTTTTAAAGTCTTTATAGTCTATATTAAATACTTCAAATTTGCACAAACAAAAATCATTCTTTTTTTTGCAACAAAAATAAATCCTAGAAACTTCAAATAATTATACATATGGCTAACTTTGTATGGAAATTCTATTCCGTCTTCGTCCAACTTTTTTATTAAAAGATGCAAAGTCGGCACTATATTTTTCGAATAAAAATTGTATATTTTATTTATTGTTTTAGACATAAAACTATCTATTTTCTTGAAAACTTGTAAATCGGGTAGTTTTCGCTGCTTATTTTTGCCATGAACAATACGTTGAATTGTTCTGCATGGAACACTAGTTAATTCCGCAGTTCTAAGTATAGGTTTGTCATTACCTTCCGAAACTAACTTTTTATAAACGTTCAGTATCAGAACTTTGCAATTGTTGACAAATGACATTTTTCTTTAGTAGCCACGTCCACATTTTCGCATTCCACGTCAACGTCCACATTTTCGCACTCCAAATCACCTTGCACAGATTCACTATTTTAACTACAGAAATTAGGAATATCTTCAAAATCAAATAGTCGCCAAAGAGCCATGTTGTTAATGTACGCACGTTTCTTTTTTTTGCTGTTTAATACATACATATATGGTAAAAGCACTAGAAAGATGGTACAGTAAATGTAACTATATGCAGTGGCGGACTGGGAACACCGGGAAATTTCCCGGTGGGCCGGTTCCAATAACACCGATTCTAGGATCAATAGGGCCGGTCCTTGATCCAATGAGGACGGTTTTTTTCCAATTTATTCCAATTTTCCATGGCCTGAAAATTTTGCCAGTCGGCTACTGGCGAAATGAGTATTCCAATACAACACAGAACTCTACTTTCTCTTTTGTTTGCTGATAACCAAATGATATTTGTAGATGAAGAAGATGATTTGTTATACATGCTTAGGAAATTAAAATAGGATTCAAAGCCTGGCCACTAAATGTTAATTTCAAAAAGACTGGCGAATAGTCTTTCATATTAATTTATTTATATATGTCTGGGTACAAAAGTGTATTTATTTATTTATTATCTTATTTAAGTTATTAATATTCTACTCATAAATATGGTCTGTGCTGGGCATCAAAAATATATATATATATATATATATATAAATAAATAACAACTGAAAAAGAAAGATCACCTGTGGTATAGGAAGCAATCAAAGCCTTAAAAATCGAAACAAAGATAGTCAAAGCATTTCCAGAATTTAGATACTTGGAAACAATTATATCAGATTCAGGGAAGGTAGATGCAAACATAAATGTCAAGAACATGAGAAGAAAAAGGACAACTCAAGCACTACATGGAACCAACTGGGATGAAAATATAACAAAGGAAACTAAAAAAAATGTGTTTCACCGTACAGAAACAATATCAACACATCGAGGAAAAACTAAGAAGCAGAATAAGAACTGTCAAATATGTCATGAGTAGAAATTTGCGATACATAAAAAAAAAATAATTAAGAATAGTACGAGTATAGAGATATGGCATGGAATGGAAGTTTCATGCCTCAACAATAGCAAAACAGTAAGAGAAGAACTTTAAGATGGTTTATTGAAAGGAAGAAGGAAAAAAAGTAACCAAGGAGATTTCTCAATGATCTCCAAGAGGAAAGAGAAGAAGAAGAAGACCAGCAGTATTATGGAAAATACATATAAACAACATAATGTGTAAAATAGACCTATATGAGAAGGACGGGAAAGATAACAGCAAAACGCCAAGAAGAATAGTAGAAGTTAAATTTGAAAAAGGCTACAAAGTAAAGAGGCGGCAAAAGTATTAAGAGTTATCATTTAATACCCAGCATTGCATTAACGTTTAAAATAATGTAATCTTGACAAATCTCTTATTACTTTACAGCAAAAATGTGTATATGAGTAAGAAAAAATAGTAAATAATACACTTGGTTATATTCCACAAAATATTATATTAAATCTTGATATATATTTCGGTTTGTTAAGTCATCTTCAGAGGGTTTCAGATGGCCTAACAGCCGAATTATATATCAAGTTTTAATATAATATTTTGTGAAATATAACCAAGTGTCTTATTTACTATTTAATCATCATGTTCCATGAAGAGTTTACAGCTATTAATATTATCCTTATAGTATAATGAGCTTATCCTGTCTGTTCGTTCGGTCGTGATGATTCGGGGTGATTCCTTCGATTTCGTAGGCATAAAAAAGAAACTCTAGACACCCCTATATGCTTTGACCGATATGAGTAATATCTTGCAGATTTATTCTCTAAAAATTTACGAATATAATTGCATATAGAAATGTTTAGGGTTTTGTAGACATAAACAAGTAACTATACACACCCCTATATACTTTGACCGATATGAACAATATTTTGCAGATTTATTCTCTAAGAAACTGCAGATAAAATAACATATAGAAATGTCTAGGGTTTTGTAGGCATAAACGAGAAACACTATACACTCATATATCCTATGATCGATATGAAAAATATTTTGCGGATTTATTTTCTAGGGGTTCAAAACCCTAGATATTTCTTATCTAGAGTTTTGTAGGCAAACAAGAGAAACTCTAGACACTCCTATATACTTTGACTGATATAAACAATATTTTTCAGATTTATTCTATAAGAATCAGCTGATAAAATAACATATAGAAATGTCTAGGGTTTTGTAGGCATAAACGAGAAACACTATACACTCCTATATCCTGTGACTGATATGAACAATATTTTGCAGATTTATTCTATAAGAAACTGTGAATACAATTACATAGAGAAATAGGGTTTTATAGGCATAAACAAGGAACTCTAGACACTGCTATATCCTTTGACCGATATGAAAAATATTTTGCAGATTTATTCTCTAAGAATCTACGAATATAATTACATAAAGAAATATATTATATTTTATAAAGGTTATAATAGCAAGGAACGAGGACGAACTACAAAACAACTTGAACCAATACAATAAAGAATTGAAGAAAATAAATATGAAAATTAGCATACAAAATACAAAAACAATGGTAATAAGCAGGACAAAAATGCAACACAAAGTAAAAATAGATGACAAAATAATAGAACAGGTAGGAAAATTCAAATACCTAGGCACAGTTTTCGCGGAAGATGGAAAAATGGATGAAAAATTATGGAAAGAGTAGGCGCAGCAGGAAGAATGTTCAACAGCATTAAAGCATCGTTCTTAACTAAAAAAGAAATACCAACTAACATCAGGGTAGAGATCTTCAAAAAAGTGACAGTACCAATTTTGACATACGCCTCAGAATCCTGGACCACTACAGAGACGCACAGGTCTAAAATAAGAAGTCCCGGAATTAGATTTTTAAGGAAAATCGAATGTAAAACAAAATTAGAAAACAGAATAAGAAATGAAGTATTTAGAGATAAACTAGACCCAAAACCAGTAGAGACTATAATAGAAGAAGGACAGCTAAGATGGCTGGGACATATACACAGAATGAGTGAAGACAAAATAGTGAAAACAGTTTTTGAAGCAAGAACAGTGAGAAAAGTTAGACCAGGAAGACCAAGAAAAACCTGGCACCAAGAAACAAAAGAAGCTGCAACGAAGAGAGACGTAAACTGGGAGAAAATAAAAAAATATACAAAGGACAGAACACGATGGAAAGAAGTATGGAGAACAACACCAGAAAATAAGTAACTCGACCATAGTCTTACACCGCAAGGTAGAAAGGCTTCGTGACAGTAGCGGGTTTAAGGGGAGGCGAGGTCGGGCGAACGCCCAAGGCGCCAGGTCAGAAAGGGCGGCGGACGGTCATTTTTAGGTCATCACTTGTAAGAACTTTTTTTAAATGTATTATATAGAGTAATTATGGGGGCGGCCAAAAAATCTCGCCCGGGGCGCCAGACTTGCTAAGGCCGGCTCTGTTTCAAGATTAAGTGTAAGTTTAAGTTACAGAAATGTCTGGGGTTTCATAGGCATAAACAAGAAACTGTAGACACTCTTATATCCTTTGACCGATGTGAATAACATTTTGCAGATTTATCCCTATATAATACTGACTGAGCCACATTGGTCTCTTTTATATCTTATTACATCTCTGATATTTTTGAGTTTATTTGCACAATTCTTTAATTGTTTTGTTTCCACACGGGGTACCTATTTGGTGAGTAATTTATTTTGTTGATTACTCGAAGTTAATTTAGTTCACATGTACCATTTTGAGGTTATGCTTATTCTAATCTGTTTTTTCAGAATTTTGAAGAGTTTGGCGAGTTAACTTGAACAATATCCTTTTTACCTTGTGGTTCCTTCCTCCCATCTCCACAAAATCAAAATTTTACTTAATTTAACGTATTAATATCATTTAAACATGTGTTAAGCAGTTCGGTTTGGATTCTCTAGAGTAATAGAGTTTTTTGGGTCCGATATACAGTTTGGGGTACTCTCTCCACAAGATCTTTGTGCGTACCATCGATTTTGGGGATTGAGTACGTCGGACTGTATGAAGATTTAATACTCTATATCTTTCTGGGTTTCCAACTGTTACTGTTAGGGTTTTCCCGGTGTCTGTACCGGTTTAAAATTTATTATTTCTGCAATTCATAATTGTATTTAAAATTGGGTGTATGGATCCTTACGGGTTTTGGGGTTTGGACTTGATATACCGTTTGAGGTACCTTTCTCTCATTACTCTGCACGTACCATTGTTTTGAGGGATTAGTACGTTGAATTGTATGATTGCTCCGAAACTCAATAACGTCATTCTGGTTCTTACCACTGTGTTGGTTGTTGTGATTATTTTCTTCATTTCGGGGGTTATCGTTGCATTATGTTGTACAGGGTGGGACACTCTCAACTCTGTCGATTTGTGCGTACCAGGTAGTCAGGGGGGATAGTGTCGCAGCCTGTCATATTGATGCGTCGATAAAACTTGATATCATTATATTTATGAATAAGTTAATATTGGACAGTTGTATAGTTTATTTTATTTAGTCTCGTTTTGAACTGTAAAATTTAAATAATAGTTTCTAATTTTTGATCATTATATTACAATATTTAATTGAAATTTAACTCCTGTTTTCCTATGGTCTGCTTTCTTCAAGTACACATTAATGTCAATGTATTCTACAATTCACCATCCTTGGAGATGATTGATGTACAGTCTGTTATGACTACGTTTAACTAACATAGGTAAATTTTGTTATTGATTGCATAAGATTGTTTTCTATCATGATGTTATTGTTATAGCACCTGAAGAAGCCAACAATGTTGTTGGCGAAACGTTGTGTTTTGTTAAAATAAACGCTTCTTGTCCAAAAAGCTGAGTGAAATTATTTCCTACTTCTACCTATATTCAAAATTTGGACGTTAAATTACTAATTTATTATAATACTGACCTTATTTTTTATTTACACGATTATTTAAACTGATTTGAGATATATAATACATTTTCGTAAAAAGGGTAAATTAATGTAAAATAAATTAAACGTTTTAAATCTTTATTTTCAAAAATGTAAATGCAATGCACTGAGTAAAATTCGCCTTGGTAAAAATTAATAATTTTTACAAGATTTAAATCATTACTTGTGTTTTGGAAGTAAGTACTTTTTTTTAGATTATTACTTGTATTTTGGCAGTAAGGAGCAGTTTGTTTTAGGTCATTACTTGTATTTTAGAAGTGAATTTTTTAATAATTTAAATTATTTCGTCTTCTGAGCCCTCCCTTGGGCTTTAAAGGGGAGAGTTCCCCCATTGCTCCCCCAACAAGACGCCACTGACTACCAGATCTGTATGTTTTTTTAACAATGTTCAAAAATATTTAATGTATTATTATTATTAATCTTTTTAGGCATATAAAAATGAAATTAGTAGCTTTATCTTCTTCCAATCTGAATTCTATTATATTCTATTTCTAATTCTGTTATCTAATAATATGGCCAGGGACCTGTATATCTAGGTCAAAATAATAATTTACAAAGAATCTAGCTTATACTTTTAAAATTAGTTATAAAAATAATCTTCAATGTTTCCGTCATAACAAATTAGTTATAAAATTCAACATTATCTCTTTAAAAAAAATAAATAAACAGTCGTGTCACATTTCTTTTAACGATAATCTCTGTTCATTCTCTAATTTCTGTTGGCAAGAGCTACGCCCATTAACATTTCAGTGATGTCCCTGCAGTTGATATGAGATGAGTCACTTGATCTGTGACCGGGCGGAGGCAGAGACAGAACAGACGGGATGGGACAGGACAGGACGGTCGAAGCTGGCAATGGCCACCAGCCACATGCTCATTAAGTCGACACTTCCTGTTCTTGTCGCTTCTCTATCGGAACACTGCCGTGCATTTATATCCAGGATATTATCTCAGGAATTTTAAAAATTATTCATCATTTGGATGTTTAGAATATTTCTTTAATGAAATTAGGAGATTTTGGGATTCCTATGAGGGTCTTGAATTTATTTATCATTAAATTTTATTTTTGTTTAGTTACAAGGAAGCTTAATTTTCAGTCTTTTTGGCTATTGCCTACTCCTGTATTATAAACAAGCAGTGGCGTAGCCAAGGAGGGGCTAAGGGGCTGTAGCCCCCCCTTTGGATAGTAAATACACACTCGCACGTATAACTATGAGGACACAATTTTCTATCATTATAACAGTAAACTTCAAACCAAGAAAATTAGCAACAGCCCCAATTATTATAGAACTAGGTTATTACCCGTCAAGAATGACGGATTTATAATATATAAATTTCAATTGTTTGTATATGTATTTGGTTTTATTTTTTAACGTATGTTAATTTCGTCGCCGGTCAGCTAATCACGGGACAGGATATCACCAGTTAGCCAATCACGGGAGAGGATGTCACCTGTCAGCCAATCAAGAGATAGGGTGTCCCCAGTTAGCCAATCACGAGAATCTTAGGAAAAATTGACGTCATCATGTTACCGACACTACATATAGACACTTGCTAATATAGTTATTCATAAACTTTTTATGATTAAAACGATTCATTTTTACTCAGTACTTTACATTTATATTGTTAAAACTAAAAATAATTTGAGACGTTTATTTATGCCTACAAAACCCTAGACATTTTTGTATGTAATTATATTGGTAGAATCTTAGAGAATAAATCTGCAAAATATAGTTCATATCGGTCAAAGGATATAACAGTATCTAAAGTTTCTTTTTTATGGCTACAATAACCTAGATATTTCTATATATAATTATATTCGTAAATTCTTAGAGAATAAATCTGCAAAATATTGTTCATATGGGTTAAAGTATATAGGAGTCTCTTGTTTATGCCTACGAAACCCTAGACATTTATGTATGTAATTATATTCGTAGATTCCTAGAAAATAAATCTGCAAAATATTGTTTATATCGATCAAAGGATATAGGATTGTCTAGAATTTCTTGTTAATGCCTACGAAACCCTAGACATTTCTGTATGTAATTATATTTGTAGATACTTAGAGAATAAATCTGCAAAATACTGTTGTTCATATGGGTTAAAGGATATAGGAGTCTCTTGTTTATTCCTACGAAACCCTAGACATTTATGTATATAATTATATTCATAGATTCCTAGAAAATAAATCTGCAAAATATTGTTTATATCAGTCAAAGGATATAGGAGTATCTTAGGGTTTCTTGTTTATGCCTACGAAACCCTAGATATTTCTATAAGTTGTTTTATCCGCAGATTTTTAAATAATTATGTTTATGTAATAGTTTATGTTTTCTGTAAATAATTTGCAGTTGAATAAAAATAATTAAATTATGTGAATAACTAGTTAGGTAACAACAAATACAAAAAGTCCTGTCCATGTAGGATTTTTTTAAATGAGTTATTTGAATAAAAGCGAAAAGTTGGGGGATGTAAAGTTAATATCAAAATTGTTTCGCGGACCCCCGGTAATGGCTACGCGGACCCCCAGGGCTCCGCGGACCACAATTTAAGAACCGCTAATGTAGAAGAATATGAAGTAATAGATGAAATGAAGAAATCACCTCAACGATTATTGTTATGATTATTTATTCTGCTAATAATTAAATTACTGTGTTTTATTATACGTTTTTTTATTTATTTTTTTAATTATATTTTCTGTTGAAATAAATTTTGGTTCTAGGCTGTGCCCCGTAATTTTCCAAATATTCATCCAATCGAAAAATTATATAGAACAAAAAAGATTTGTTTACTTATTATAAATAATTTTTGCCATATACGTTTATGATATCGGGTGTCCCCCGTAACTCCCCAAATATTTATCTAAATGAAAAAATGATTTTGTTTTATCTTATTTTAATCTATATATTTTTGTTATATATGATTTTACTGGTAAGTCCATAATAAGGGTAATATGTAGATTTCAGTTTTAGGGTGTTCCGTGGTAACTCCCCAAATATTCATCTCATTAAAAAATTGATCTGAAGTGTGAATTTTCCCACATTTCAGGGATTTGTAGGTATTTAATAAGTGTAAGAAGCCAACATGATACTGGATGTCTAGGAATATTTGTTCTATAATCACATCAAAACCATCTTATGTGATTAATTAATAATTTTAGATAAACAATTTTATTCGTTATTTAAGTACTAAGTGCATTTAATTTTTTTAAACAAAATTTAAATATTTTGCCAAAAGTCCCAACGTTTTTTTCTGCATTTGTTTCGTATTCAAGTCTTCATTAGATTAATAAGAAATACTTTAATTTTTTTCAATTTCAGAAACGTATTTCTCACTATTAACAATGTGTTATTTGATTTATAAGTATTTCATTACTAAAAATGATTTATTCCTCTTTGATACCTTAAAAACAAAATGTTAAAAATCACTACGTAAAATCTTTATATATAAAAGAGAATATTTGTGGCTATGTCCGGAAATTCTAACCTACTTCCAGATACACTACCGAGTTGAAATTTTGTACACAGGTATGAAATGATTTCATCATAACTAGAAAAATCTAAAATCTCAAAAAAGTCCCATCAGAAACGAGAAATTAATAATTTTGTTTTTAATTATATTAGACCATCGAAGTATGTATGATGCGTTCAGTGAGATCGCGGGAATATCGTTTCAATGGTTGTTTGGACAACTATAGTAAGTTCGTGGAACATCGGCCAATATCGTTCGGCACGATTCATCATTGTTCTGCTACAGGTGATATTATTCAGTTATTTAGTAAAATTTATGCTTAGTCTATGCAGAGCGAGACTTAAGTCGAGCAGCTGTTTTCTGGTTTTTTATTTTTTCGCGTTTTTAAGAATTTTGTTAATTTTATTTATTTGTTTTATCTATTATTTTATATAAATATTTAAATATAATAGTAAAATCTTTTATATTTATAAAACAGAAAATCTGTGTATAGCGAGTTTAAATTTGGTATATAGGTAGGAAATGCAGTCAAAATAAGGATGCAAATCGAAAATCAGAAGAAAAAAAAAATTGTACCACTTAAGACATAGACTTACCAGAAAATTTGCTTATAAAATGAAAACAAATTTTTTCTAATGATTTTTTTTTTTCAATTGGATTGATATTACGGGAGTTACGAAGGGACAACTTAAAACTTAAGTTTTTAAATATCTCATTTACTATTGACTTACCAGCAAAAACGCACATAAAAAAAGTTGTTAAAAATTAAAAAAAAAAAAAACAAATATAAAATGTTGTCCTATAAATTATTCAATTGGCTGAGAAGCTGGGGTAGGGAGGAGGGGGTGGGTGCTAAAACTAAAATACTGGAAATATCTAGCATATGATTTACTTTACATCAACAATTTATAAAGACAATTTGTTTTGATTGAAGAACGATTATTTTCTGTTTAGTGTAGCTTTTGAATATTTAGGGGGACAGAGCGAGCGTTACTTATAAACTTGAAATTTCTCTCTTATTATTGACTTAACATTAAACATGTGCATAACAAAAGTTGTTATAATATCAATAATATAAATAAATAAATAAACAAATCTTTCCTCAATATATCAGACCTATAATGACATATCGACTTAGTTTTTTCTTCCAAAGTTTACCCATGCACATGTACAAAAACGCATTTTGCTCTGATCAACCCATTAACGGCAAATCTAGATTCAAGGTTTGTTATAAAACGCCTCGGATGTTTACAATCTGTACATGTATTAAAACTCAAAAACGGCTTAACCGATTTTAGTGCTATTTGCAACAGCGTATTGCAAATTTGTCTGGAAAGATTTTAAGCTATATATCATCGCTGTATGACACCAGGCCTCCGATCAATTTAGAAATATTTAGAAAAAAGTCGGAAAATTTTTCCGTATTATTAAAAAATATAAAAGATACACATATTCAAAATATATATTAACGAATTTTAGGGTTTAATATTGCTACAAAAATGTTCCCGCGAATATATATCACAATTTTTTTTATTTTCATTTTTGACAGCAATTATAACGTTAAATTCGCTGTTGAACATTATTGTAACCCCCTAAAGCAATACGAAGAAAAAAACTTCCTTGGGTGGCAAAAATATTTACTAACGGAGAAAAGTGCTATATAGGTACGATTTATAAATCAGGAATTATAACAGAGTAATTATAATAAATAATTTCGTAAGGTGCAAGATAAAATGTTTCACGTGATCGGCGCTGCTTTTGGCGATGCGTGATTCTCAAATGGGCATTTTATGTGGCATTTTCCTGGGTTAGCACAACGGGACACTTATACGTGTTGTTACTAAATGTCTATACTACCAATGTTTACAAAGAAGTTCGTACTTAAATTATTTGTATAAGAAGCACATATTAATACAATGGTAGATTAAAACAAATAAATGTATTTGAATATAAAACGATTCGCAGCAACCAGTTATGAACCGATTTCGAAATGGTTCCGATCTAAGCGGGCTACGACTATTTTTTTCGGCAGCGAAGCAGCGGGTATACTGCTAGTAGTATAATAAAATAACTGAACACTACACACTACACTCTGCAGTGTAGAGTGTAGTATGGTATTCAATACTCGATCTCAGCTGTTACAATTTTATTATTATATATTTAATTTCAAAAAAACTGCAATTTTTTTTTTTCAAAATGCAATTGGATCAAAAATTCCTGTCGTACGTTTTCTGCTCAGAACAATGTAAATTACCTATTTTTTTTTTTTTTTTAGATAAAAAATTTCTTTACTTTCCTCGTATCTTAATCTTAGGAGCTTTCTTTTGATACCACACAAGAATATATTTTATCGATGACAAAAAAACGACATTTTTCGAAAAACTAATCTAATCAAAAATACCTGTTGAACTATTCCGATTCCCATCAATGTTCATTATAAAGTTTTTTTCAGATTTTTAAATCAACCCCTCTGAAAGATAGGATGGGGGACAAAGGTATTTCTACCGTACAGACAGACAGACGTACAGACACATGAGTGTCGTTATAAGGGTTTTTTGGTGGCCATACCTATGAAATCCTAAAAATTCATTAATCAAAAAATATTTGTTTTCTTACTACAAACAATTTTCGTTACATGTTTTTTTCTGTTAGGTTAATAATAAGGAAGATATTAAACCACGAAACACCCTTTTAGAATAAATATTTTTAGATGCCTTATAGCCTATGTTTGAATCCTGGTTTTACTCTGTCATCGTACCTAATTACGTAACACTACTTTTTTGCGTGAATCTCGTACAGACAGAAAGACAGAAAAAAATGATTTTTTTGCGTGTATCGTCTTATAATCACCTGAAACGTGTAGAAACCAAATATGTGGCCGAAAAAATAAAGAAACAGATATATCCTCCATTTATTAATGTAGAAGAGTAGTTTAGAATAAAGAAATGATTATATTTTGTTCTACTTCAATTTGAAATATGTCACTTATAATTTACGTTACAGTAAAAATGTACACAACAAAATCCGGGCTTGCCAGCAAGTATATTTCTCAGGGCCGGCGCTAGGATTTGCGAGGCCATGTGCGAGAAGAGCCGCGGGGCCTGCTGTTCAGGTCCAAGTGAGGAGCAAAAAAAAAACAAGGGCCTCATCTCCATGCGCGGGGCCTATTAATAAACCGCGGGGCCTGCTGTTCAGATCCAACTGAGGAGCAAAAAAAAAAAAAAAGGTCCTCATCTCCATGCGCGGGGCCTGGTGTTCAGATCCAAGTGAGGAACAAAAAAAAAAAAAAAGGTCCTCATCTCCATGCGCGGGGCCGGGTTCTGGGAACGCGCTGAACCCGCCTTCCGCCGGCCCTGATATTTCTTATTAATAAAGGTTTATGACGCTAATCCGCATAACTTTTTTCAAACCTTGCACATCTTATCAATTATCATTCCTGGAAACAAGCAATTTAATCATTCTATTTACATGAACACATCTCAATTAATTTGCATCTAAGACAACTCTAGAACAATCTCATGATAAATCTAATGTAATAATTATAACATTCTAAACAGAAACTCTGTGGAGATTATCCCATTTGTCCAAGGCAATGCGGGCTCGTGAGCGGGATAGTTCCAGAGCGCGGCGGCGGCGGCGGCGGCAGACACAATGTCTGTCTGTGTTTGCGGCTTGTGTTCTCGGGATACCGCCAGTCACACTGATAATCACATACAGCCACCAACAACGCGCACCATCCACGTTCATCCTATTAACATAACATCCTACTTGTACACACAACTCTCCTATCGTTTCGGCTAATGGGAATTTTTTTGCGAGGAGATAGCAGATTGTGAAAAGTACTAATGAATATTTCTCGGCCTTCCGTTAGTCCAGTTCTGCCCATTTACACCTTATGTAACTTAAAATTGGGTAAAAGTGGATTTACTTCGGGCATAGGTAGGGTGCCCAGATTTCAGTGAAGGGTAACCGGGACACAGGGGAAAAAAAAGGTCCTCACCTCCCAATACCAAGTGAAGAGCAAAAAAAAGGTCCTCACCTCCCAGATCCAAGTGAAGAGAGAAAAAAAAGTCCTCACCTCCCAATACCAAGTGAAGAGCAAAAAAAAGGTCCTCACCTCCCAGATCCAAGTGAAGAGCAAAAAAAAGGTCCTCACCTCTCAGATTAACTAACTGTAATATTTCTTTTCTTACAAATGCAGAATTATGTAAAAACCGGGACAATCGACCGTCCCGAAAACATTTTTCGGGACACCGGGACAATTGACCTAAAACTGGGACAATCCCGGAAAACCGGAACGGATGGTCACCCTAGGCATAGGTAGGAGGAATGACGACGGGTATCCGGGTACCCGACCCATTAATGTTGTACCCGGTTCCGAATTTGAATATCCGCTACCCGTTATCTACCCATTACCCGTTAACTAATGGGTAATTAATGTGTATCGGGTATTTAGCGGGTAGCGGGTAATTAACGGTTATCAGATTACTAACGGGTAGCGGATAATTAGCGGGTAGCGGGCAATTAAAGGGTAGCGGATAATGAATGGGTAATTGTGTAAGGTATTTTGAGTATTTATTTATCTGTGACTATTTTGTTCTCGGTGACAGTAGTAGGAATTAAGTATGCGTATTCTATAATGCACCTGTGCTTATTTTTAGGGTTTTGTAGGTATGACTACCAAAAAACCCTTATAAAGTCTCTCAACATGAGTGACTCATGTGTCTGTTTGTACGGTAGAAATTGTAGCCAAACGGCTTAAGGTAGAAAATTTAGCATACTTATATAACTCTTTGGCCCACATATGAGAAAAATAATAATTCTTCGTTCAAAACCTCCAAATTATAAATTAGAATTAACGTGAAATTAGTACTTAACATAAAATTTGTACGTACAAATTAAGCAGTGTTCACAATTTAAATTAAGAAATTAAGCCACTGGCACATATTTTTATCGTTTTCTAGTTTATCGATCGATATTTGACAGCTGTTTACATTTGCTAATGAGTTTTTGAGTGTTTCATAGTTCTGAAAAGAATTAAAATAGATGAAATATTTATATTTATGCTCATAGAAAACATCAAGATGTGGATAGAAACAAAAAAATATGGTCATAAAAATTTTTAGGTTGACAAGTGCTTACTGCGCATGGATCTACAAACTTCTAATTTTAATTTATAAGTATAAGTATTAATTTAGAAGGTTGTGAACGATAACGTACAGTTACGTATATCAAACATTTACGTTAATTCTAAGTACTAATTCTGATTCCTAATTTCGAGGTTCTGAACGTAGCATTAGAGTTCAAAAACCACATCACGAAATAAATATAAACAAATATGTATTTAATGAAAATTTTTATATTTTTTGACGAGATTTTTGCTAAATATATGCCAAAAAACTTTTGTCCGCCACCCTATCTCCCAGAGGGGTTGATGTTGTTGGGGTTTGTGTCGTTGAAAAAAAATATTATTTTTTTTTTTTAAATTTATTGTGTGGTATCAAAAGAAAGCTCTTCAAGGCGTAGATTAAGGAATAAAAAGTTGTTTTTTTAAATTTGTTTCTTTTAACACGATTTTGGGCGAAAATCTGAAAAAAATTATAGGTAATGTGCACTGATCTGAGCCGGACACGTACGAGAGAAATTAATTATTTTTTGAATTAATGGCTATAAATTTAGTCTAAAAAAAATAAATGGAAGCTCTTAGTACCCAAATAACGAATACAAATGTTCAAAAAATGTTTAGCAAAAAATTATTTTTAGACATCCAGCATTGGTTTCTTACACATATTCAATACCTACAAAACCCTGAAATGTGTGAAAATTCACACTTCACATCAATTTTGTTGTACTTACTTTTAATTTTTACCGACCGTCAACATACGTAAGGGAGGTCTTGTGATCATACTAGGGTGACCATTTTCTTAAGAAGGCAATGCGGGACGGAGCAAAAAAAAGGTCCTCATCTCCCAAATCCAAGTGAAGAGCAAAAAAAAGGTCCTCACCTCCCAAATCCAAGTGAAGAGCAAAAAAAAGGTTCTCTTCTCCCAAATCCAAGTGAAGAACAAAAAAAATGGTCCTCATTTCCTTAAATGCAAGTTACAAAATGCGGGACAATGCGGGACAAAATGTTAAAATGCGGGACTTTTGCGGGACGCATCTTAATGCGGGACAAAATGTTAGAATGCGGGACAGTCCCGCAAAAAGCGGGACGAATGGTCACCCTAGATCATACCGATTTTGATATTTCGAGATTTCGATGGATCTCCACAAATTGAGGTCCCTACATAACGTTTTGACTATTTTTAGCATGATGTCTGTCGGTCTGTCTGTCCGTCCGTCTGTCTGTCCGTCTGTCTGTCCGTCTGTGTACACGTGCAGAGCAAATTCGGCTAAAAGGATTTTTATGAAACTGCATATTTAAGCTTTTGACATCAATGACACGAGTTGATCAAAAATCGGTTGACTAGAAATGGAAGTTTACTCGTGTCGATTTTAAGATTTTTGCGAATATTTAGCACAGAAAAATATTTCGAAAAAATTTATTTAACAAAAGTTGCTATAAATGCAATAACTAATAACTTTTATTTGAGACGTTTTTTGATAAAACGAAAAATTTCGAAATTTTTTTGTAAAATATTTTAAAATTCTCAATTTTTTCATACTTATATGTAACTTTTCCATGGTCATGATAAATAATATCTCTGTTAGAAAATATTAGGCCAAGTTATTTCTACTCTGCTGCTAGAATGTATTTTATACAATTACTTTATGATGGCGGTCGGTCCTGTGGTGGCCACAGCTGATTTTTATATATTTACGGGTAGCGGGTAATTAACGGGTAGTGGGTAATTAACGGGTAGTGAGTAATATCCGGGTAATTGTTGCGGGTACCTGTTTTCATAAATTTCTAATTCTTGTCATTCCTAATAGGTAGAAATGGCAACGATTAATCGAATGATTGAAATAATCGATTATTTTTTTTCAATTAATTGATTATTCATTTGATATTCTTGGTTTCAAGTAATTAATAATTAATCGATTAATTTATTATTAATCGATAACTTATTTTCAAGAAATTACTTAGTTGTATTGTTGAAACACTGCTCGGTAGATGACTTTGCTATCTTATTTTCAATAAAGTCACTAGTTTACTAGCCCTTCAGAACATTCGTTCTCATCCATCTGGAGAATTAAACTCAACCGCTTCTCATTTCTGCACAATAACTACTATAGTTTGCGTCCAGTCAGTTCAAATTCTCACGAGCGAATCGCAATCTTCCAACTCGATAATTTGCGAGAAAAATCTGGCAAGTTACAGGTTTCTGGATACAAGCCCTTGTTTCCTCAGTCGACTTTGGACAATTCGTGATGAAATTGTCAAATTTCTTGTGGCTCGTAGATGCTGTTCGCTGATGACGCTTTATAGCGTAATTAATAGAGTTTCTAACTACATCCAAAACACCATTGATATTCCAATACTGCGGCCATTTTCATATAATGGCGCAGCTCGTACAACGTCTTCCGGCCACATTTTAATTTTAAATTTATTGTCTGGTATCGTAGTAGGAAAGAAGGTTCTTAAGACATAGATTAAGGAACAAAAAGCTGGTTTTTGAAATGTCTTTAAAGAAAATTAAATTAAATTACTTTAATGAAAAATATCCCAAAAAAAAAAAATGTTTTGTCCAGCACCTTATAACCCAGGGGGGTTAATCTAAAAATCTGAAAAATTCTGAGTAATGCACATTAATGTAAACTAGAATAATACCACATGAATTTTTGATCTGATAATTACTTCGAAAGTTATCGCATTTTTTCCAATTCTGTGCTTACAATATTTATCTGGCTGACTGGAAAACTGTATAGATAGCTAGTCACGGCTAGTCACGGCCAAATTATTGATGCGAGCACATCTCAAGTACGGTTGTATGTCTCTAGATGGAAGTACGTGGATAATTATTTCAAATTTATCGAAATTTATGGTTTTTAATATGTACCCACAATTTGTTAACACTTAATGTTGCGACCACTTAAGTCGCAAAATCATTCAAAATTACCGCTCCTGGTAATTTTTATGAATTTTTATTTTTTCACCTACAATTCTAGTGTTCACTGTATGAACCGCTAGAATCTTGTATAATTCTGTCTGATGTAATGACTACTCGATTGTCTTTCATCGAGAGTTTCATCGACATTTTTGAGTTTTTTTGATAAAATCTAATACACTGTGTTTCGAGTTTACCAAGACGAGGCTGCGAGCTATTTGGTAAACAAGAATTATCGCTTGACCACCGTTCGGGATCTAACTACAAGACTTTACTTTACAAGAAAAAAACCTCGTTTTTGGATCGCGTCAAGAAGTTGTCTAATTTTTGATATTTTTTCACCATCAAAAAATATCTATCTATAAAGTTCTCAAGTAGGGTCTATTTGAAACTACGAAATAACCAGACGCGAACCAGGAGAACCAAGACCACTCCAGAAGTTGAGCCAGTAATCAACCAACATCGGCGATTCCACCAGGATATTGTAGAGTCCGATTGTGGATAACTGAAGCCAACTTCTGTATCTGTATTTCGCGCTAAGTATTTTTCCGTATTTTCATACGGAACGCGTGAGTACAAATTTAAATTCATAATTTTCATTGTATTTTGACGCGCCGCACAGTTCAGTACCTGTGCGTGCGCACATTGTAAATTTTGCCACTTGTTAATTTAGATTCTGTAAATTGTAAATTGAATATTATTTTGTGTATAGTTTCTCACCCTAGTGTATTTGGTTGTGTCGGGGAGAAACATATATTTGTAAAACTCATATCACCCGTCTACCGGGTGATCCATTATTTATACTAATTTACCCTACATTTTTCCCAATTAATTTTTGTTTTTTATAAAAATTATTCCAAATAATTTTTCGTGTTACTCAGAGCAGTTCTACGATATCAACGGTTTATTAGGGATTCAAGAGGACAGAATTGTGTTACTACTCCTCCAGAACCACTGTGTGGGCCCCTTCCAATACCTCTACTCCCAGGGAAAACCCAACCACTTGTAATAAGTCTCCGAGAATAACCCCTTGGAGTGAAATACGTCTGAACCCTGCCGGTCCTTTTTGATGTTTGTGAGTATAACTCTACTCTGAAGTAACGTGCCTTTTTTCCAACGATTTACCTGCAATTCTGCTGCAGGTTAAATCCGCACACTTAATAATTTACTCTGCAGAACCGTTTATTAGTCACCCCGTGTGGCGGGTCCTAAGATCTTAGTCGTAGACCTATGTGACGCTGCGACGCCTGCGTCTCTCCTCCGAAACCAACGCAACGGGCGCCACACTTACTAAATACCTACAAAATCCTGGAATGTGTGAAAATTACACTTATATAATATATTATTTATAATATATATATATTTTTTTAAAATTTTACCATCCTTACTTTTAAAACTTTTTTCATATGGACAAATGTCCGCCGTCCGGGTGAAATCTTATTGCGGACCGTATTTTGGGATCCCTGCTTTAAAGTCAGACTGAAAGACAAACTTACAGAATTTTTGTCTAGACATCTAGACAAAATAGTTAAGTACTTAATAAAATACAATCATAAAATCACAACTCAAAGTAAGACAAATCTCTTTTAAATCCCTCCATCACAGAGAGACTTTATATGATATATAAATTTCTTAAACACTGTAAATTTTTCTCTCCGAATACTCAATAAAAAAGGAATTCTGTACAAATAGAGCAGCAAAAAATCTGTATAAAAACTTTTACGCACTAAGAGATGAAGAGAAGAAAATCATATCAGGTCTGAGATTGCTCGAAGTAACTTGGAAGTGGAACTGATATCAGAAGAAAAGGCAGGGCATGTCGGGTAGAAGGGTGAAGGGGTGAAGTCTTTGCGCTGTGCCAACAAACTTGTAACATCAACCCTCGGCCTGGCCAGCTTACAAGGCACTATTTGGGTTATCTAACGTTACATGTCGAGTCACTGCCACGCCGTATCCGCTCTGCTTTTCCTAACACAACTTTCTTGCCTTATTTCTCTCGTTCGCACACTCCCTCACACACACACAAACACACACACACACACCTTCACATATAAAAGCTCTTTTTGCCTCTCTAAAGATAAACTATATTAAACAATGTTTTGATAAAAAGTAGATGCTGTGGTGGTCGTACATACATGTATTTGTATAGTTCGTTACAGGAAATTTTGATAGCACTGTTTTTGTTAATGCTTTTCATAGTGCTAACTTAACGTTTCTACTTCCCAAGACCTCAGCCAGGTGGGAGAGGTGTAGAAGTGCAATTGCACCCCCTGGCTAATATTATTTTTTACTTAGTGCCACATGTACGAGGGTTATCTGTTATGTTTCTACAAACGATCACCAGATGGCAATATTGAAATGTGTCATTCTATATTCATAAAATTTGACATTTGTTATTGTGAAATCGGTGGTAGCTTATAAATTGACCGAGTAGTTTGTTGACAGTGAGCGTTAAAAAAAACAAATTTGTGAAAATATGGATATTACTCGTGGAGGTATAATTTGACCAAAGCTCAAAAAAAGGCACAAAGGCTCAACCTAGGCACTGCAAAATCCGTATACAACATCGTTACAGATGACGAAACTTGGATTTATCCATATGAACCGGAAACTAAGCAAAAATCTACTATTTGGGTCTTCCAAGATGAACCTAAGCCCACAAAAGTTGTTCGTTCACGAAGCACTTCAAATAATCGTTTTTTTCGGTTGTACTGGACATGTCGCAACAATTCCTTTAGAGAATCGGAGAATAGTTAATGCTGAATGGTGGTATAGATAGATAATATTTTATTTATATACCTTTCGGTTTAAATCTACATATTTACATTCATTAACTTTATATTTCACATAAAAACTATAATTATTACTAACTAAGGTATCTTCGTTCCAAATCTCTTTTTCTCTCCAAGACCTCTCCATCCATGTCCATCCTTGACCTGAATCACACAGCACGTATTTTCTTGTCTCTTCTTTAAATTTCATTTCTCCGCTATTCTTCAGTATGTGCTCTATGGTTTCTCTTTCCTCTCCACACAACCTGCACATTCTTTGTTCATCCTTTCTCCAGTATTCGTTTTCCCTTTCCTCATTTCCGCACTTAAATCTCGCTATTATTTTCTTCTTATCTCTGTTCATTTTTGTTTTTAGGTACTCTGGTATCTGTGTCGTCCAAGTCCTGACGTATTTGTTGTTATTTCTGGAATTTGTTAGGCTCCCGTTTCTTTCTTGTCCTTGGATATCCCTCATTCTATCTGTTATTTCCTGTGTCACATCTTGTCCTCCCGACCTCTTTATAGATATCTCCCTTGCTGAATGGAATACAACAATTTGTTTGCCAAAAGTCATCGACAAAATCAAGAACAACAACCAAAAACGACACATTATTCTTCACCATGACAATCCAAATCCCCACACAGCAAGTCAAATAATTGATTATTTGAAGGAGAAAAACATCGAATCAATGTATCATTGCCCGTATTCACTTGATTAATCCCCTTGCGACTTTTACTTTTTCCCCAATGTTAAACAAAAATGCCTGGACTGTGATTTTCATCACCTCAAGAAGTCGTTGAAGCCTTCGAAAACCATGTTTTTGAGATACTTACTTCAGAGTGGAAAAAATGTTTGGAGAATTGGCCTGAACGCATGCAAAAGTGTCTAAATCTTAAAGGCGAATATTTTGAAAAGCAATAAAACAGTCAGTTACAAAAAAAAATTCTTTCTTAGTTTTTGTAAAAACTTAAAAGGTAGCCCTCGTATAAGGAAAGTATTGTGAACATACTGATTTTGACATTTCGAGATTTCGATGAATGTCTAGGGGCGTCGAGAGATGGTGAGAGCCTCGGTACAAAATACCGGGGGCCGGGCAGATAGCAGGGCTCTTATGATTTTGATGATTTTGTTGCGCTGGGCAGATTGCAGGGCCCTTATGATTTTGATGATTTTGTTGCGAATTTCTTTGATTTCTTTAACGGTAATTGTAATACGGAATAACAATTGAAATGATAGTGTTTATAAGATTTTACTGTACACTTTGTTTATGTTGCTATTACGTATCAGTATTTTGGGCCCCTTTGTGTATCTACGGTAGTTTTTATCTGACATCGAGCCCATAATTATTATTTTCCGAGGAGTTTAGTGGAAGCATAGTTCTCCCGGGACTCGTGCCCAAAATTCGTCTGCATATAAGATATTAGGTATTCTTATCATGAAGTCTGTCTGTATTTCTGTCTGTCGATCTGTCATATATCACTCCGTCGGTCCGTGGACACGTGTAGTGCCAATTTGGCTAAACGAATTTTTTTTTAATTAAAATTTATTTTGCGGTGTATCAACTACATGGTCATTAACACCCCATAACAGTTACAAATATTACATTGAATTTTAAGTTCATTATACTTAGGTGTAAGCAAGAATTTTGAATTACATAAAATTACACATTGCATAAAATTACATATTACATATAGGTACATTACACAATGAAGATTTTACAATAAACGTTCATCACATTGTTGCTTATATTTTATTTGATAGGTTAGTGTCTTTTAGATATTTTAAAATTTTGGCTGTAGCTTCCATATTGTTAGATAGGGCCTCTTCCAAGGAGTTTGGGATGCTGTTTAGGACTCTTTCTCTCATGTACTTTACACATTCAATGAGAATATGTTTAACAGTTATTGGGCGGTGACATATTTGGCATATTTCCTGTTCTTTTTTCTGCATGAGGTGTTTGTGGGTAAAGAGAGTGTGGCCGATTCGCAATCTAGTCATTATAACTTGCTCTTTTCTGTCATTAGGAGTATACCAGTGATTGATAGATGATTTTATTCTTCTTAATTTGTTATTATTTAAGATATTCCAGAAAGAGTTGAAATTCTCGCTGGTTTTCTTTTTTACAAAGCTTTTAAAGTCATATGGCATAATTGTTGTATCGATAACGTTGCTTGAAGTTGCGATTTTTGCTGCCTGGTCTACTTTTTCATTACCCATAATTCCCACATGTGAGGGGATCCATAACAGAGTGATTTGGTTACCTTTATCTAATGCTGAGTGGAAGTTACTTTGAATTTGTTAGACCATGTGGTTTCGGTTGTACGTCTGCTGGATACATTGGATTGTGCTTAGAGAATCGGTTTGGATAAGATAATTGCTTGTAGTATGATTTCTTCCATTTATAAGTTCACTGGCTTGTAAGATACTGTACGCTTCTGCAGTAAACACGCTAGCCATATTTGGGAGGTGGAATTCAAAAATGTCTTCATTAGCTAGCACGGCACAGCCCATTTTATCTTCGATTTTGGATCCACCAGAGAAAATATGAAAGAAATCTCAGTTGTTCACTATATAATTTTTTGAACACTTCACGGATTTTTATGAAACTCGTATTTAAGCTTTGAAATTAGAGCCACTAAATTCCTAGTTGCGCTTATGATACTTGTAGAACTTAGTTTTTTAGAAACAGTTAGGGTGGCTGTTATTTCTACTTTCATATATAACTCCTAGTCACATAAGTTGCAGTTTTTATGATATAAAATGAAGATGACATAGGTTTTTAAGAGTTTCGTAGGTATCATCAAGAAACCCTTATACCGTCACTGTTTCTGTCGGCCTGTTGGATATAAATTATGGCCAAACGGCTGGACCTAGAGAGTTTAAATTTGGCATGCATGTACAGTTTTTCGACCCACATAGAGGACATTTTTAAAATGCATTGGGATATCAAATAAAAACTCTTGATACGTGGATGAACGAATAAAATTTTATTTTTGCAAATAAAAAAATATATGTATTGATGCGATTTTTGCCCAGAATGTCTCAATATAACTGCTGTTAAAACAAAACAGAGATTCGAACATAGACCACATAGCATCTCAAAATTTTCGTCAATTGTACTTTTCATGACCTGGCATCGTTACAATGTCAAAATTGTAATTCCACAGTGGCGTACTGTTACATTACAAATGCTAAGCTTGTTTATAGTTAATTTAAAATCACTCGCAAAAGTTTTACGACAACTGCAAAAGCTTTTTGTTTTGAATAAAATTTATAGTATGAAACTAAACTATAGTTATAAAATCTGATAATAAAACTGGTATTATACGAAAATTTGACGGTAAGTAGGCACAGATCGATATATATATTATAATATTTATCGAATGTGGATCGTAACATTTTCTAGAAATTAAATGTAAGTACTTGTATTTTTTCCGCTTGACTTATCTCAAAAAGTACAATGTAGTCAAGGAGTCTATTCTGTAAGCTTTTCGATAAACGTTTCTACAGTATCCTGTTGAAATTTCCAATTTTCAACACCTCGTGCTGGTATTCTGTAACTCATTAATAGTGAACTTTTAACAGTGTTGTGTTACCTTTAACTGTGTTGTGAGACCTAGGAACGTGTCTTCTTTGAAAAGTGATATTGTTTTTAACATTTGTACTTGTTTATATAAGTTTGAATATATTTGTACGTTAATATGATTTAAAATGCGTTTTTTTTTATATGGAAATATATATTTTTGTTGCTTTTTACGTAAAATGTTAGTTATGGCGCAGGGATATATATTTTATGAATTTTTACATATACTTGAAATGGAGAAGACAAGCTCGTTAATTTAATGAAAATATCATTTATTTTTTATAATTGTTTCTGTGTTATTTAACTTATTTATATTAAACATAAAAGATAATCTAAATAAGCTATTTTGCGCAATTGCTCCAGTAGTATTTGTAATCCTCTCCATTGATCAAAGTGACGAAGTTATCTTACAGTCAATATTCTTGAAGGGATTGGTTATATATCCGGAATTATTATTAATATTTTGTAAGACTTTTTAAAATAAAAGTTCTTTTTAGGGTTTTGTAGGTATGACCAAAAAACTCTTATACCGTCATTTTGTTGTCTGTCTGTCTGTCTGTCTGTCTGTTCGGTAAAAATTGTAGCCAAACGGCTAAACCTAGAGAGTTGAAATTTGGCATGCTTATACAACTCTTTGACCCGCACATAGCAAAAATACTAAAACATCTAAAAAACATATCCCCCTAAAAATATAAACAAATATGTGCTTATCGAAAAATAAAATATTTTTTTATAATTCTGAGTAGGGTATCAAATGAAAGCCCTTGGTACGCGGATTAAGGATTTTTATTTTTGCAAAATAAATTATATTGAAGATTTATGCCAAAATTGTGCAAAAAAATTTTGTCCCACACCCTGTAGCCCAGATGGTTTAAACTAAAAATCTGAAAAAAATCTAAGTAATGTACATTAGTGTGAACCGGAATAGTACAACAGGAATTTTTGATCAGATTACGTTTTTGGAAAAAAACGCATTTTTTGTGATTTTTGGCTAATAATGTACATAAGTTATAGCTTTGTAACACGCTACAACGGAACGTGTATGCTGGTGTAGTGGTTTTGACGATAGTGTTTCACCCAAGTAACTCGATCCGAAAGGGATCGAACCTTGCGAGAAGAGACAAAATTATTTTGGTTTTTGTTTTTAAATTTTTATATTGTCTAAATTATTTTTTCAAAATTCTAGTTATATTGCAAATGTTGCATTTAATTTTTAAAAGCGTAAATTTAATAACCAGTGGAAATAGTTTAAATTATAATTTAATTCTGTTTCAATGTACACGAAATCAGAGGGGCGGAACTTATAACAACCAATGGAAGCCATAGGCGCAATTTTTAAAATTCTTAATGAACCTTGCTATATAAAAAAAAAAATACTGCACATATTTAGAAACCTAAATAATGGTATTAGGCGTTCGAATTAAAATTAACAAGAAAAATATTTTAATATAAATTTTGTTTTGGCATCTCAAATAATCATCGTTCAATTACTAAATACCTGCAAAACCCTGAAATGTGTGAAAATTCACACTTCACATCAATTTTTTTACAAATATGCTTACTTTTCAACATAGCCCTTTTAGCTCAATACATGTTAACCTCGATATTTCAACTTTTTTAAGCATTTCAAGAAGTACGATTTCTGAACTCTGTAAAATAGGCATGTGTTTAAACGACGTTCTCCTTGTTCGATGCGAATCTTTTTTCAACAATCCATTTCTTCATATTTGAAAAGAGAAAGGATTCACAGGGACCAAATCTGGAGAATAGGGTGGATGAGGACTTACTTTTTCACTTTTCCAGATAGTTGACGAAGATCGTGACTATGACCTTTTCGGACAAGGAAACCCTTTTTGCCTTCTTCGGGGCACGTTTGACTTTTCTTTCATTTCTGGTGTGTAGTGATGGATCCATGTTTCATCAACGGTTATAAAACGTCGCAACACTCACTTGGATTGCGCTTGTACATGTCCAAACTTTGCTTCAAAATGGTCACGCTATTCCGTTTTTGATCCAATGCTAGCAGACGCTACACGCTGCATCCTTTTTGCTTTTTCATGCCCAAATGTTCGTAGAGGATATGAAACACACATGTTTATCTATTGGCTTTCTTTAGGCTCTTCATTTAGCGATTGTCCAGTATGATATCATGAATTTTAGTGACCATCTCTTCAATTGCGACCTCATTTGGATGTCCTGGGTGCTTAGCATGTTTGTACGACCATATCGAAATTTAGTGAATCACTTGTGAACCAATCCATGCGGCGGAGCAGAGCTTCAATAATACTGTTTAGCCTTGTTTCAGTTTCCTTACTGTACTTTCCACGCAAAAAATAGTGCTTTATCCACACACGGAATTCACTTTTTTCATTGTAGCAAATAAAGATAAATTTATCCACTTCCGAAGGCTGTTATAACTGTACTATTTCATAGATCTACTTAGAACTTAGTGTGTATGTCTACAAAGAATGGTAAATGTCAGAAATAATATCAAATTAGTGAACTGGGCACAATCCCTTATCAAAGTTACTTACATGTCAAATACCTCGTATATGTACGAGGGTCGTCTCAAAAGTAAGTACACTTTTTTTTTTTTAATCCGTGTGGTTGGCGGAAAAAGTCTGGGAATCTCAGGGAATTTGCGTCTGGGTGTAGTGGCAGCACTGTAAAATTTATATGCGCGTGCGTCGATCGATCCATCAATCAGGCTCCAGCCACTATGGAGACTCCACTTGTTCCTACAGCCGATTGCGTTTTTTGACGGCAAAAAATAAAAATGCTACTGAAATTCATCGAGAGTTGTGTAGTGTTTATGGTGAAGACGTTATGTCAAGGCCAATGGTTTCTCGTTGGCACCATTCATTCATTGAAGGGAGAACAACATTACACGATGAACAACGAAGCTGCTCGTCAGACTCAAGACCTGCTTGAGGAGTTTCGATGGGACATTTTCGGACATCCGCCGTACTCCCCTGATCTTGCACCAAGTGACTTCCACCTGTTTCCGCAGCTGAAGCAACATCTTGGGGAAAACGCTTCACAAACGAGAATAATTTGAAACAAGAAGTTGAAAGATGGCTAACCAGTATGACGGTAGAATGGTATGACACTGGATTGAAAAAACTTTTACCACAGTACCAAAAATGTATTGAAAAACAAGGCAATTATGTAGAGAAATAAGTTTAATATGTACTTTTCGAAATATATATATATATAGTTTAGCTCTGCGAGCCTAGCAGTCCCATGGCTAGTTCTGTAATTTTCTTCCACTTCCTCTTTTCCGTCGCTTTCTCTTTCCATCCGGCTATGTTCATCCTTTTTAAATCCTCTTCCACCTCTTTTTTCCATCGCTTCCTTGGCCTCCCTCTTCTCTTTTTCCCAACGATAGTGCTGACTAGTAGTTTCTTTGGTAACCTATCCTGTGGCATTCGTACTATGTGTCCTATCCATCTAATTATTTGTGTTTTAACTACTGTTATAATGTTTGCGTCCTTATACAGTTCTCTAAGTTCTTGATTTGTTCGTCTTTCCCACATGTCACCAACTTGTTAGCCTTGGAAACTTTTCATCAATACTTTTCTTTCCAATATCTCAAGTGCCCTTTGTTTTGCAATTCTCAGTCTCCATACCTCGCTTCCATATGTCATTATTGGTCGAATAACTGTTTTATAAAGCCTAAACTTCAATCCTTCTGATATATTTTTATTTCTTAGTAGTCCATTTAGTCCTTGTAAACATCGATTCCCTGCTAATAGTCTTGATTGTATTTCTTCTTTTATTTCCGGTTTTCTCGTAATAACAGTTCCCAAAATAAGTAAATCTATCCACTTCCCCAAAATTGCAAATTTTTCCTTCGTTACTTTGAATCGTTTAACTTCTACCTCTAACAAATTCTTGCTCAGTCCATGTCATATATTTTGTTTTGGATTCATTTATCTGGAGACTCTTACTTCTTGCTGAAAGTTCTAATCGTAGGACTATTTCTCTCATTGTTTTTTCACTTCTTGTTAAAACAACAATATCATTAGCAAATGCCAAACACTGATGCATTTTGTGGTACAATAATCCTGATCTATTCATTTAGGCATCTCTTATAGTCTTTTCTAGCACAAAATTAATAGAATTGTCGAAAGTGGATCACCATGTCTCAGCCCCAACTTCACCTCAAAGTTACTAGATAATTTCATGTTCAATTTGACTCTGTTTTCTGTGTACTACAAGGTCATTTTTACTAAATTTACTAGCTTATGACTTACTCCCAATTGTTTAAGTGCCTTAAATACTTCAGATCTTTTAACTGTATCGGATGCTTTTCTAAAATCAATAAACATAACATTTGTTGACTGTTGTTTCTCATAGCTTTCCGCCTGGATTTCTCTTATTGTGAAGATTTGGTCCTTTTCGAAATATACTTTTTTTTTATTTTTACTTTTATTTATGTAACAGTTGCACCATCAGAATTATTTTGATAGTAAAGATATTATTCATAACAATACGTAGAGTGTTTATGCAATATATCATTTTGCTATGTTAACAGTTTTTTCATGAAGGTTAGATAGAATATAAATAATAACATTAGCAAATAATGTGTTGTATAAATAGGAATCAAAATTTATTGTAATTGACTTGGTTCCTGGCTGAGGTCTGGTGTATATGTAATGCATCAGATCCAGTCAAGAGCTGAGTCCGGTCGACCACGTAAGTTTATTTTTGTAACTTTAATATTTTATTTTAATATCATTCTGTTTTAAAATGTTTTGTTTTTCATTTATTTAATATTTTTTTATACAACTTTAAATTTTATTGATTTTCATTTATAGTTTTTTTTTTCTTTTTGCATAATAAATTTACTGTTATAAATTTTCCCACTTGTTTGACTTTAAAATTCCCATCAACAGAGAAGCAGGTAAATTCAGCCCTTTTTATTTTCCTAGTTTTATATAAACTAGGTGGTGGCAGCCCATCCCCCACCGTTTTTACAGTTTGTCAAATTCTCCCCTTCCCCCTGGCTGTTACATTTTCTGGTGGCCAACGGTATGATTTTCAAATAGGATTTTTTAGTAACTTTTTACCTTCTACATTTTTTTTTTTTTTTTAAAGTGTGTAACTTACTTTTGAGATGACCCTCGTACCTACATATAAGAATTTAATATGAACCAATATGGCAATAACAAAATTATAAACTCCATTTACCGTAACTCTGAAATGACGTCACAGTTGAAAAACTCACCTTGTTGCCAATTCGTAAAGTGTCAAAAAAAGTTAGGTTACATAGAACAACTTGTAAAAATATATTGAAAACCAATATTTCCTATGGAGGAAAAGAATTAATGTAAATTATGATGCACAGCAGTTCTTTCTAACCGATTTGTCGCGAAATTTATGGTTTATATTATATTAAGTGTGTAATGTAGTATTTTAAAAAAAATAAATAAATTTCAGTGTATAAGAATCATCAGAAATATTTGTTTTTAGAAATGTGTCGTGTTCTTTTAATACAATTTACTTTATTTTTTCGCCTGGTGTCACATTGACACAGCGGGTTCGGGAAGCAAACGCGGAGTGTTACGAGTCACACTTTTTAACTCCAGACCGCTCAAATAAACGCGTTTAGACCTTTTCTCGAACGCTCCGAGCTTACTTTCTGCACTCACTAAATGATATCGGAAAGCAATGATAAAGAGTCAAATTTTTTATTATTCGGATAGAAATTTTTGAATTTCAGATGTTAGATACAATTTTGTTTCGAATAATGAATATTCAAATATTATTTCCAGTCGAACAGTTTATTGCCACTAGCTGCAAGTGTAAATTTCATGAGTATGCTAAAATTATTTTTCGATGATAATAAACCGTTCTACGTAACAGACCTGTAGGTTAAAATTACAAAAAAAAGAACGTAACAAATGTAAATAGAATATATTTTATTAATCATATATAATATTAGTGTATCGACCAAGATACAAAATTAAATATTGTTTTTGTTCACTTACATTACAAATTATAAAACCTTTTAAAATATACAAACACAATATACAGATAAAAGTACGTAATAGAAATATCACCCATCATATTTGATATCTATTACTCTTTTATGAGTTTTAAAAGCCCTTAAAGTTTGGTCTGAATCGCTCTGTAAGAAATGGTAGTTTACTAAGGTACCATTGCAGTTTTAAAAAATTAACTCTACCAATATCTCGAAAACTATTGCTACGATCAAGCTAAAATTTGATATCTAATACTCTTTTATGAGTTTTAAAAAACCCTTAAATTTTGGACTCAAACGCTCTGTTAGAAATGGTAGTTTACTAAGGTACCATTGCAATTTTTAAAAATTTATTCTACCAATATCTCAAAAACCATTGCTACAATCAAGCTAAAATTTGATATCTACAACTCTTTTATGAGTTTTAAAAAACACTTAAATTTTGGTTTCAATCACTCTGTTAGAAATGGTAGTTTACTAAGGTACCACTGCAATTTTTAAAAATTTACTCGACCAATATCTTGAAAACTGTTAGTACGATTAAGCTAAAATTTGATATCTACAACTCTTTTATGAGTTTTAAAAAACACTTAAATTTTGGTTTCAATCGCTCTGTTAGAAATGGTAGTTTACTAAGGAACCATTGCAATTTTTAAAATTTAACTCGACCAATATCTCGAAAACTGTTGCTACAATCAAGCTAAAATTTGATATTGATTGAACGATTTGGGAAGGTTCCATTAGACCACGTCTTGGATCGTCCTTTATATATTTAAAACCTATATTTCTTAAAATCTTCCAAAGGGAAGTCTTTCCACCATCATACAGTCTCCTTTCATGTAATTTTATATTAATAGTGTCGACAGTAACATGCTCCCCTAAATTCAAATTAATTTATTAAGAGGCCTCACATAGAGATGTTGTATCCTTACTATTACGGTACATCTCATAAATTACATTACGTATCCCAACTGTTGTAAAATTGTCTAATTCTACAACAGATTTAGTATGTGTTCGATTCTTTTTCGGGCTACTGACAGTTTCATTTCTCGCTTGTTGTAATACCATCTTATTTACTTTAGAAATACTGACATATAAAGCAGCTGCAACTCTAAAAAGTTAATTAACAATTATTTGTAGAAATATATTCAAGTGAAAAGACCATAGATATAAACTAAATTTTATATTTACTCACATCTCTGACACATTTCACATCCATTAAAGGTCCACCATTGTCTCGCTCTCTTTCAAAATAATTAATAAGAGACAAAACCATCCTTTGAGCACGGCTACTAAGAGCTTTGGGCATTTTTACTTTTAAATTACAAATATATTTAAAAAGTATAAAATATAACCTCACTTAATTTCTCACTAAACGTCAACCTGACGTCAAAATAACGATTGAACTATCCAATTTAAAACCGACAACATTGTATAAAATTACCAACATAAAATAAATAAATGTACTAACTGAGTTATGGATTGATGTTGATTAAAACATATCATAACGTTGGTACTTAAATAAACCAAGTGTGACGTCATCTCACGTTTATTGTGAATGTAGTTTACGTAATTATAAAAACCCAACTTTATTTTCCATATGACAATGGTCACAAACTTTCTTATATTATTTTATTCGAAGTCACGTTATTATAAAAGGCTCCTGACCTACTTAAATATGGAAATGTTAGTAAATCCTTCAAAAATTAAAAAAAATACCTGCAAAAAGGTACATTCATGTTGTAGCGGTACATCACAAATGATTTATCAGATATTAATGAATATAAGTTTCCGTTAGGAGTTGTAAATTGTAAGTGATGACAGCTGCAAAGAACAATGTATAAAGTAGATAGTTATCGTCGCTTATCTGAGGTTAACAAAGCGTGCCATCTATTCAAGTAAAGTTGCACTACACCTCTGCCTCTTTAAATATATTACTTCATTATACTAGGGGTGCGCTCGTATAAAATTTCAAATACTTCATACCAGCAGATATGAAAAACCATAATCCTTTAACAACAAAGAAATTAAATTAAATTCGCTCTGTTTGCTCGTTCATTGTTACCTTACATATACAGGGTGGTTGAAGTTGCATTGTCCAATGTCAGAGCGTAACTAGGAGTTGACATCAGGGCAATTGCCAAGGACGCTGGTATTTAGAGGGCGACGAACGCCGTTCTTCGAATATTTATTCCCCCTCACGTATAAAAATGCGCGAAACTATATATTTGCCAAAGACGCCAATATCGTAGTTACGCCTCTGTCCAATGCACACATTTTTTATTATTGAAGATTGGGAACCTTTAATTTGAAAGATTCTTGATACTACATAATCTATAATAGTCTATATTTAGAAAAACAATTGACTATCATATGTGAAAAATAAATTAGGCATACAACCATGCCACACAAATGTCTTTTTGATATAAAATAAAGGTAATAAATAAATGCATTAATTAGGCCACGATTTTTAAAAATAGTTGACGTTCAGTTTTTTTTTTTTTGTGAATCTCGGACAAACAGACTGACAGTCAAATATAATTTTTGGTTAATATCATCTTTAAAACCCCTAAAACATGTAGCAATTCTTCTTCTTCAAGTCTCATCTACACTTTGAAATTTGACCACTAACATAGCAATCTTAACCTTGGATGTTACTGTCCTGAAAAATCTATATGTAGTTGACATTCCGAACCACTTTCTCAAGTTCAGCAACCGGGATATTTGTCGCCTTTCTGCTGATCTCTTGCCATTTATTTATCCTTCTATTATTGACTGTAATAAATGGTATTTATTATTATGCATTACATATAGGCCCAGATATTCCACCTTCCTCTTTTTAATTGACAACATTAATTGTAGATTTGTTCCAGTCTTCGTGAGTACTTCTTCGTTCTTCGTTCTGCTGGTCCACGAAATGCGCAATATTCTTCTGTAAATCCACATTTCTAAGGCATATATTCTCTTTAGTTAAAGTCCAGGCCACTACACCATACAACACTACTGGAAAGATGTAGCATTTCACTAATCAAAGCTTTAATTCGTGGGATGTCATTGGTAAGTCGTGGGATGTTATTAGTTTCTTCATTTTATCATAAATGTAGAAATTAAAACATTTAAAAAAAAAAAAAACAGATCTGGCCACCAATTTTATTTATACACCAGGTTACCATTTATACGCCAAAAACTTTGTAGCCACAAGTTTTTGGCTTAGCTGTTACTTGATAGATGTTGGATTCAACAATTTCTTTTTGGAATTGTTCATGTTTTTTTTTATGTTAGTTTGTGTTCACAAGTCTCAGAAATAAGTTTTGTACGATTTCTAGCTTGCATTTATATAGAATTATTTCTATTAAAAGTAAAATTAACACGAGAAGGTTTTTGAGTCATGATTTTTAATGATTTTAAATTCCTAACTCGATATAAATATTTACAAAAATTAAATCGATTTTTGGCGATGAAGCACCATCCTTGACTTCTTTACAATGGTGTTTCGACGAATCCCAGCATACGAGGATTTCTCTCAAAAACGAACATTGTGAAGGTCGGCCTGTTAGTGTTGTCACTTGTAACCGCCGCACTTACAAGGATATTGAGGCATCCTTGGGCATATCCATGACTCAAATCAATATAATTCTATATGAACATCTGGTCGTCAGGAAACTTTATGCTCGGTGGACAGAGCCGTCTTCTCCATCAGGTTCATAGGCCCTAGGCACAGTGCCTACTAAGAACCTACAAAGGGCCTATCAAAGTTTGAAAATGAAATGTTAAATAAATATTATTGACCTAAATACAGTCGATTCCGCTTAATCAGGACACCGGTTAATCGGGACAGCCGATTATTAGGGACAAATCCTAAAGAACGGAAACAAAACCGAGGTATAGATAACACAAATTTACTTCGCTTTTTCGGGACAATATTCCGTTTAATCGAGACAATAATCGTGTGAATTCTCGTGGCGCCGGGGAAAAATTTTCTGTAAAATATTAAAAAAGTTTGTAGCTGACAGTTGGCATGCTGTAAAAACCAGCACAATACAAAATTGTTTTGGTTGTAGCGGTTTAAAATCTATAGAGAATCCAGAGCATAACAGCGACTAAAAAAATTTAATTTCATAAGTTGGTAATTGTCTTGAATTTTCGACAATCATGGTAAATAGGTGTCAGTTTACCATGATTTGACAAGAATGAAGATTGTGGGGATACAATTGTCGAAGGCATTAAATCAAAACGCCAAAATTTTGAGGAACCCGACGACAGTGATGATGATGATATTCCTGTGCCCGTAACGCACAGTGAGGCCAAACAATATATTGATAGATTACAGCGTTATTTTATGCAAGATGGAAATGACGGGAATCCCATGTCAGCATTAAATATTTGCGCTGATTTCGTACAACTAATCCCGCAAAAACAAAAGGTAAACTACTTTCGAAGAATTCTTGCAAAATACATAATTTTATTTATGTTTGAACATTATTTTTCTTTCGGAATTTATTAAGTAATTTATTGTTTCAGAATTTATATTATTTTTTATTATGTGGTACGTATATAATGTTTAATATGTATGAATACGTATAGTTTTGTGCAATATATCAAATAAAATATTAAAAAATCAGCTGTGGCCACGGCACGACCGACCGCCATCGTAAAGTACTTATATAAAATACATTCTAGCAGCAGAATAGAAATAACTTGGCCTAATATTTTCTAACAGAGATATTATTTATCATGACCATGGAAACGTTACTTATAAGTATGAAAAAATTGAGAATTTTACAGAATTAAAAAATTTTACAGAAATTATTCGAAATTTTTCGTTTTATCAAAAAACGTCTCAAATAAAAGTTATTAGTTATTGCTTTTATAGCAACTTTTGTTGTATTATTTTTTTCGAAATACTTTTCTGTTGTGAAATATTCACAAAAATCTTAAAATCGACACGAGTAAACTCCCATTTCTAATCAACCGATTTTTACCAAAAGTTGATCAACTCGTGCCATTGATGGCAGAAGCTTAAATATAAAGTTTCATAAAAATCCTTTTAGCCGAATTTGCTCTACACGTGTACACAGACGGACAGACAGACAGACGGACAGACAGACGGACAGACAGACAGACGGACAGACAGACCGACAGACATCATGCTAAAAATGGTCAAAATGTTATGTAGGGACCTCAATTCGTGGAGATCCATCGAAATCTCGAAATGTCAAAATCGGTATGATCACAATACCTCCCTTATATATGTTGACGGTCGGTAAAAACACTAATCCTGTAATTTTTGTGGAACTTCGAATAATTGGACCAGCCGCTTAATCGGGACAAAATGTACTAGTCCCGATGTGTCCCGATTAAGCGGAATAGACGGTATAACAAAAATATAAAATTGAAATTATAAAATCATATTCCATAACCTTTGTAAAAAAAAAAACAGTTAAGAATAAGTTAGATGATATTAACTTTGCGATTCTTTGTATTAGCATGTTGCCAAGGTGATTTGTTGCCAAATTGTGTATTTCTTCTATTTTTCTAATATTCTTGACCGTTTTTTGTTGATTTTTTGTGGTTGTGATGTGTGATGTGCATTTGTGGTGTCTTTTTAACAAGCTAGCAAGTTTTACACTTCCATTATAACGTAATATTTTTAAAATATCAATTGACCTGATATTCTTTTATTGTTATTAATGATGTAAAATTCTGCATCCCCAAAACTGCTAATTATTGATGAATATTAATGGGTATCAACGTGCACCATGCTAAAAATGAAAAATTAATGTAAATATAATAACAATAAAAATGGCGTGAAAATTAAATTGATGGGGCCGACGAATACAATATTATGCAAAGTGCTTAGAGCCTACGACGATCCTAAAACTGTTCTATCGGTGGATACCACACTAATTAACTGTTGCTGAAAAGCAGGAGCTTGTGGAGAGGAGTAAGAAAATGTTCATTCAATTTAACAGAGGTCAGCCAAAAGCTGTCTACAAAACACCAGGTGACAAAATATGGATTTCCTGCTACGAACCAGAAAGTAAACGGCAGCCGGCTCAGTGGATATTCCAAGACGAAGACAAACCAGTCAAAGTTAAACTTCACGTAGCACTGGCAAGAAAATGTTTTTTTCATTCTTGAGATGGACGGGTCATATTCCACCTGTTATACTGGAACCTTGTCGTACAGTCACTTCTGAATGGCATACCACAATTTGTTTGCCGGATATGTTCCAAAAAGTACATGAAACGACCAGAAGAGAGACTCCTTCTTCATCATGACAATGCACTACCACATACCTCTGCTAGGACTACCCAGTTCCTGACTGTTTCAGTGGTGGAAGAAATTACTCATCTGTCTTAAGGGCGTATCACACTAGAATGCTATCCAACTTTTAATTTTGTAGGTTTTTGTCAGGATCCACGTCTTTAAGTTTTGACTTATCACACAGTATTTGAATAATAATTAAGACAAAATTTTTTGTTTGCGCATGCGTACATTGTGTTATTATGACAGTTGACAGTTTTAATTTGAAAAGTTTATTTTTGAGGTTTCATTAAATTAATTAATTGTTCTTCCAAAATCTTTTTTTTTTTATATTACATTCGAAAATAACAATTATATAACAATCTAACCACAACATAAAAAAAGACAAAGACGCAAAACAGCTAAGAGCGAGAGGACATCAGTTGACGCACGCGCTTTTTGACAAACCAGGATAAATAGACACAGGAATTGAAACTTATTCCATTTGTCTAGTCTTTAAAACCTAGGTTTTTATTCATACTATTACACGCAAATTACTTCGATTCGAATGTAAAAACTTTAATTTTCGAAGTCAGGACGTTAATATTAACTCTAGTGTGATAAGGCCTTTACAGTCCTGACTTACTTACCTTGTGACGTCTTCCTCTTTCCTGTTATAAAGGATAAAATGCGCTATCGAAACATATGAAAATTTCGTTTCTGAGGTGACACCTGAACGATAGGTGCTTTCAGGACTGGTTTAACAGGACGGAAAATTGCATTGAACATAAAGGTGAATATTTAGAAAAACATTCTAAATAGTTAAATAAATAAATTTGGTTGTTTTCTTCGTTATATACAAAACTTAAATAGCACCCCTCGTAGAAGTTAATAGATTTTTACTTATCTGGTAAATTTATGACTTGAAAGACGGTCTCGTACACACACATAAGTTCTTAATGATTAATAAGTCGTGTGCAAAGGACATGTTAAAAACCATTGTACAGCCGTTTGTGGGTATTTAGTAATAAATTCTTCAAAATTAATTGCCTTAAAAACTCCCCTATTGTCTTAACAAACTACTAAATTATTCATAAAAATTTACGAGCAGTGTTACACGGATGTGAATTATGCGTGTTTTTGCACATATAGTATCGTGTGCAGTAACGTAGCGTGTCCATTCCTAATTTGAACCATATGATCCACGTTTCCGTTAAATGAACGTGCTCTTACATCAAACTATAGTGACTTTATTAGTTCTGCTAAATAAACAGGCATCTGTGACGCATTTCGCAAACTACGTACATACATATACAGCGATCATTCAGCTTCGGAATTTAATATGTGCCGGTTTATACCAGAATATTTTTATTGAGTTTTTAATAAGCATTTCCTTTTATAAAAGTAAAATAAACCTTAGCTCTGTTGAGTAAACTGTTGTAATATAAAACATGTGGAAACTATACAAATTTTCAACTAAGTTTTGTAAAATTATTTGAAATTTTAATAAAGCTAACCAACTAAAGCAAATCATTATTCAAGCGTTTATGTGTTTTTTTGGATATACGCCTCCCCTAATCATTGCTATTGTAGACGATCGTATAAATAAAAATCAGCTGTGGCCACCACAGGACCGACCGCCATCATAAAGTACTCATGACCATGGAAATATATATGTATATATATATATATATATAAATATGAAAAAATTGAGACGGAAAAAATTTCGAAAAATTTTACAGAAATTATTCGAAATTTTTCGTTTTATCAAAAAACGTCTCAAATAGAAGTTATTAGTTATTGCTTTTGTAGCAACTTTTGTTTAATAATTTTTTTCGAGATATTTTTCTGTTGTGAAATATTCGCAAAAATCTTAAAATCGACACGAGTAAACTCCCATTTTTAGTCAACCGATTTTTACTAAAAGTTGATAGAATCGTGCCATTGATGGCAGAAACTTAAATATGAGGTTTCTTAAAAATCCTTTCAGCCGAATTTGCTCTGCACGTGTACACAGACAGACGGACAGACGGACAGACAGACAGACGGACGGACAGACAGACCGACAGACATCATGCTAAAAATAGTCAAAACCTTATGTAGGGACCTCAATTCGTGGAGATCCATCGAAATCTCGAAACGTCAAAATTGGTATGATCACAATACCTCCCTTATAAATGTTGGCGGTCGGTAAAAATATAATTGGGATTTTTCGTTGTTGTGTGGCGGCAGTTGGTTCATGGCCCATCTATAGTCTATCTCAGAAAGAGCGATAATAATAAAATTTATTATTTGTTAAAAGTTATTGTTTTTTCACACAGAAGCGGCACACAAAATATGAATAGTTCGAAACAAAATATTGTTAAGAAACAACCGAGTGTGCCGCACATCTTATATGGAAATACGAACTAGGGTTAAACACAATAGATCATAAAAATTTTACCCGAAAATTTTGAAGAAAAATATGGTCACAGGCATGCGTTTAATGATATGATAAATATGGTCACAGGCGTGCGTTTAATAAAATGATAAATAGTAATATAGAAATACACAAAACCAATTTAAACGTGTTTAAAACGCCACTGACAAAAAGATTTATTCCTATCGCTCTTTCTGAGATAGACTATAATAGAAATTTTTGATGACTAATTTCCTTCGGATTTAAGATATTTCAAAATTATTTTTACAATTCTATTTATTTTACTTTTTTAATTCTATTTAAGTTCTTTTTTCAATTTCAGAAACGTATTTCCACTATTAATAATGTGTGTTCTTTGTTTCATAAGTATTTCACTACCATAAATGATTTATTCCTCTTTGATACCTTGAAGAGAAAAAACTAAAATAATTCAAACAATAGTTTGAATGTCTAGTTTGAGTCATAACGTATAATAGTAGTATGCGCCTACTGAATACCACTCTCACAAATGAACTCGATCCTCAGCTCAAATTATTTTATTACATTTTTAATTTAAAAAAAAAGACATACTACTTTAAACATAAATATCAAAAATACATAATATTACAAACCATAATTTAGCCATGAATTAAAAAAATAATTAATTTTATCAAAAGCTCAAAAACAATATTTTCCAAAAACGAAACATGATAAAAAAATTTGTCTCGTACGTTTCCGGTTTATATCAATGTACATTTTTTTTCAGATTTTTAGTTAACCCCGTCTCGTTAAAGGGTGCGGGTCAGTAATTTTTGGATAAAAGCATATTAAAATAAAAAATTAAAAAATTAAAAAACTGAATTCAATTCTATAATATACGTCTGAAGAGCTTTATTTAGATACCACATAATAAATTTTTTTTTGAATAATAATTTTTTTCAACAACACAAAAAATCCTGTTTAGCTATTCTGGTTCCTATCAATGTACATTTTTTAGATTTTTTTTTTAGATTTTTAGTTCAACCTCATTGGACAAAAGTTTTTTGACATATTTAGTTAAAAATCCCATCAAAAATAATTTTTCAAAAATAAAAATGTTTTTATTTATCCACGTATATTAAAAAATACAAAGAAAAACATATAAAAAAAATATGTTTTTTTCATTAAATACATATTTATTTGTATTTATACCGTGCGGCGTTTTTTTGAACTCTCATCAATGCAAAATTTAAATTTTCTATGTTTCTTTTTTCATTTGACTACAGTTTCTACCGTACAGATAGTCAGACAGATAGACAGAGAGACATACAGACACAAAGACAGACAGACAGATAGACAGACAGACAGACCGACAGACAGACACATGAGTGACGTTATAACGGTTTTTTGTGATCATACCTACAAAACCCTAAAAAGAGATATGGAAGAAAATATGCGAAGAACAGAATTGAAACCTAAGAAAAGTGGAACAGCTGAAAGGATATTACATTAATATTTACGTTTTTACACGTTCTTACGCTTGTAAAATAATCAGACCAATTCTGTAACTCAGTTACTATGATCATAGGAACTAAATCTGTCACAATGAGCAAGGTCAGATACTATCATGAATGAAAGTCACTATACTTTTTATAATATATTATCTTGTAGTAATGTTACTACACAGTAAATTTTTACAGAATTGATCTGAATGTATGTAGTTTTCAGTGACAAACTCCCTTTCCCTGCAATAGCTTGTACGCTCCATTTCTTGCAAAATATTGTACACTCCTAGTCTTTTATGGAAAGCGTCAGTTTTAAAGGCTGCTGTTGACACGAAAGTAGTTATAAAATTTATCACATTGCACTATCTTTCTGTTAGTTGACAATTGTCTTCCCTTTGAAAACATTTCGTATACAAAGTTTCCGCTTTAGTTTTGCAATTGCTCCACTTCAGCCTAGACCCCTTCATTTATGAATCCCCAAACATCGCTAACAATACCTAAACGTCCCTCGCAACAGTTGAAAGTGTCCGTGCGGGTTGTTGGCCGGAATAGAGGCGGTAGGACGGGCGAGGATAAGCGGACGTGACATCCCAGCAGCCGGGGGCCGGGGCCATCGTAACATCACCAGCCGCAGCCACCATCAATTACAACAGTGCCTGGTTCCCATACCCAGAGCATGCTTCAGCTATTTTCTATACACGTGAATGTCAAACCAAATGTCGCACATTATACTACGCAACGACGACCATCGCTATAGGCTGTGAACACAACTATGTATGTGTGTGTGTGTGTGTGTGTGTGTGTGTGTCTGCCGCTGTAGAGATTCCAGCGGAAATTAGGATTTAGGATGTAGATCATTTGATTTGTTTGCGTGCTTGTTTGTTTGAAAATGTACTTTAATGGGGATTCATAGGGGACTATAAATACATGAACAGGTGATGGCAATACTCCATCCATGGACAACAAATAAAAATTGTTTGATTTAGCTTCAGTTGCAAACGTATGATGCTTTCATAAAGGGGTTAAGTGATTTTCGGGGGGAGAGGACTATGAATACAGATGACGCGGATATCATTGCACGATCAAAGCAGCCGCTAAAAGAGGTCTTTATAAGTACTGAGGCACCATCCAGCAAAATTGGTTTGTAAATTAATGCACAAAAAAATAAAGTATCTGCATTTGATAACGAAACACAAACAAAACAACAAATTTAAACCCAAATTTGATTATTGGTGAATTTGAAGTTATGAACTTCATATATCTCGGTTGCCAGTAAATATCGGCAATGACACAATCAGATGTGAGTTATGGAGAAAGATATTATTTATGGTTCTCTTAGAATCAGGCCCGTACACAGAGGGGCGAGGTCCGGGTCTCCCCCAGGAATAGAAAAAAAAACTTATTTAATAAAAAATTAAGCAATTTAAAAATCACCTTTTTTAATAATAAAAATTAAATTAATATTAAAATTAAATTAAACGTTCAACCGATTTGCTCTACACGTGTCCACAGACCGACAGAGAGACCGATAGACCGACATTACGCTAAAACCAGTTGATTTGTGTTACAAAAGTCTAATTTGTGCTTATTCGTAAAATCTTATGAAGTCAAATTTGGTATGATTACAATATCTCGTCTCTCTATATGTGACGGTCGGCAAAAAATTATGTTAAAATTTGAAGTCTTTGTAAGTTAATTATTAATTATAACTAGGTTATTACCCGTCAACAATGACGGATTTATAATATAAAAATGGCAATTGTTTGTATCGAATCACGGGACTGAATATCACCAGTTAGCCAATCACGGGAGAGGGTGTCACCTGTCAGCCAATCAAGAGGCAGGGTGTCCCCAGTTAGCCAATCACGAGAACCTTAGGAAAAATTGACGTCACAATGTTACCGACACTACATACAGACACTTGCTAATTATACCATGTGTTCAAAAAGAAATTACATAACGGTTGGCTGTGGAAAAATAAAATAATGTATACTGCAAGCTTTAACTGTCATCACTGTTGTTGTCATAAGTTTCTATTGATAATTAGTTAGTCAATTGTTATATAAAGCTTGCAATAGACATTATCTTATTTTTCCAGAGCCAACCCTTATGTAATTTCTTTTTAAGCTCATGGTATATGTCTGATTCCCAGAAAATAAATCTGCAAAATATTGTTCATATCAGTCAAAGGATATAGCAGTGTCTAGAGTTTCTTGTTTATGTCTACGGAACCCTAGACATTTCTGTATGTAATTATATTCGTAAATTCTTAGAGAATAAATCTGCAAAATATTGTTCATATCGGTCAAAGGATATAACAGTGTCTAGAGCTTTTTGTTTATGCCTACGAAACCCTAGATATTTCTGTTTGTAATTATATTCACAGATTTTTAGAGAATAAATCTGCAAAATATTGTCCATAGCGGTCAAAGGATATAACAGTGTCTAGAGTTTCTTGTTTATGTCTACGAAACCCTAGACGTTTCTGTAAATAATTATATTTGTAAATTGTTAAAAACTAAATTTGCAAAATATTGTTCATATCGGTCAAAGGATATAACAGTGTATAGAGTTCCTTGTTTATGCCTACGAAACCTTAGACATTTCTGTATGTAATTATATTAATAGATTCTTAGAGAATAAATCTGCAAAATATTTTTGATATCAGTCAAAGGATATAGGAGTGTCTAGAGTTTCTTGTTTATGCCTACGAAATCCTAGACATTTCTATATATTATTTTATTTGCAGTTTCTTAGAGAATAAATCTGCAAAATATTGTTCATACCGGTCAAATCATATAGGAGTATCTAGAGTTTCTTGTTTATGCCTACAAAATCCTACATATTTCTATATATAATTATATTCGTAGATTCTTAAAGAAAAAATCTGCAAAATACGTGTCAATCAAGAGACAGGTTGTCCCAAGTTAGCCAATCACGAGAACGTCATGAAAAATTGACATGCAAAGACTATTATTATATGTAAGACAAAGTTCAGTGACATTTCTACCATAGATATTTTCTGGCACACACTGTTAGTATATGTGTTAATAAAAAGACATTCGTAAGACTAATGGAAGCATTTTGGTCCCCTAAAACCTCTTTGGCATACGCCACTGATTTGGATATTTAAAAACCCGGCATATTAAAAAATCCTTTGATCTTTATGTAGCTGTATTCGCAGATGTAACAACATACAACCTTGGGATGAAATACAATTAGAAATAAGCCATTTGCTGTTGAATTAAATGCAGCGGAATTTTTTTTTGTAGAAGATTGTTTACCAACTGCAAGTGGAATCAAAGAGAATATTTCTTTCTTGATTCAAAGTGATAAATTATATTTATCCTTTATCTTGCTCTCAAAAAACTCACATCCCCTGGACTGTACATAGAACAAAATTTGTAGTAACAGATTTAATCTATTTAACATTTGTTTTTGCAGTTTTTAATAAAAAGGTTTATTGAGGAGGCTAAGGGGAGTGTTACCTATGAACTTCTTTATCATTTACTTAACAGCAGAAATGCACATGAGAAGAATTGTTATGAATGAAGAAAGTAGTACTCTTCTCAGTTCAATGCAATTTTCAATTTATTTAAGAACAAAAATGCACGACGGTCATTCTTAGGGTTTTGTAGGTATGACCACCAAAAAACCCTTATAACGTCACTCATATGTCTGTCTGTCTATCTGTAGGTCTGTCTGTCTGTCTGTACGGTGGAAATTGTAGCCAAACGGCTTAACACAGAAAGTTGAAATTTGGTATGTTTATACAACTCTTTGACCCACATATAGGAAAAATACTGAGAGTTCAAAAAAACACATCCCGAGATAAATGTAAACAATTATATATTTCATAAAAAAATAAATATTTTTTAAAAATTTTGAGTGGCATACCAAACTAAACCTCTTAATCAACAAGCAAATTTTAATTTTTCATAAATCATTTTTTTTATGGGATTTTTGCTAAAAATATTTCAAAAAACTTTTGTCCCCCACTCTATCTCTCAGAGGGGTTAATTTAAAAATCTGAAAAAAAAATCTCCATAGTGAACATTGATGAGAACCGGAATAGTTCAACAGGAATTTGTAATCAGATTCGTTTTTCGAAAAATGTCAATTTTACTGACGTCGATGAAAAAAAAAAATAAATTAAATGTATTGTGTAGTATCAAAACAAAGCTCTTAGGACGTGAATTAAGGAACAAAGAGTAGTTTTTTTTTAATTTGTTTTTTAAATACGATGTTATCCATAAATGTGCTAAAAAAAATCTTGTCTTGCCCCCTTTTACCCAAAGGGGTTAAACTAAAAAACTTAAAATATTATAGGTAATGTACATTGATCTGAGCCGGAAACGTACGAGAGGAATTTTTGATTCCGATTGCGTTTATGAAAAATATTGCAGTTTTTGTGTTTTTGACAAAATTAATTATTATTTGGCTAAATAATGTCTAATAATGTTTTGGATTTTTTGTATTTATGGCTAAAATAGTGTGTGTCTTTTTATAAAATTAAAAATATAAAAAAAAATAAATAAAAAATTAAGAGCTGAGGACCGAGTTTTGTACAACACATCAACACATTGTTAATAGAACAAATATTGGTAGATATCCAGTATTATGTTGGCTTCTTACACTTATTAAATATAAAACCCTGAAAAGTGTGAAAATTCACACTTCACATCAATTTTTTAAATAAGAACCGTTCTGGTTTAAAAGTAATGGTTCGTTCAGAACCTCCAAATTATAAATTAGAATTAACGTGAAATTAGTACTTAACCTAAAATTAGTTCGTAGAAATTAAGTTGCGTTCACAATATAAATTAAGAAATTAAGCCACTGACAGATATTTGTATCGATTTCTACTTTATCGATCGATATTTGACAGCTGTTTTCATTTGCTAATGAGTTTTTGAGTGTTTCGTTGTTCCGAAAAGGATTAAAATGGAGGAAAAAATTATATTTGTGCTCATAGAAAACATAAAGATGTGGATCAGAAGCAAAAAAATATAGTCATAGAAATTTTTAGGTTGACAAGTGCTTACTGCGCATGCGTCAATTATAAATTAACAGTAAGGGTTTGAAGTCTACAGACATCTAATTTTAATTTATAAGTATAAGTATTAATTTTGAAGGTTGTGAACGATAACGTACAGTTACGTATAATAAACATTTAAGTTAATTCTAAGTACTAATTCTAATTCCTAATTTCGAGGTTCTGAACGCAGCATAAACACAACTAACGTTCTTTCAAATTTTTTATTTCTGCAATAACCAAAATCCTTTCGCTATTTTTTGACGTTTTTGCTCGAGGCATTTTACTGAACGGGCGATGAGTTTGACGATCCCCTCGTCGTAGAAGTCGGCCGCCAGTCTGTTTGCATCCATTTTCCGCCTAAAAATCTTATCATTTTTGTAAAGAGGTTGAAAATTCTTATGCAGTTCGACAATAGTGAAGCTCCTGTTCTGCCGAATGTGTGCATCAAAAGCTGCTTTAAGTTCGTCCGGGATTACGATTGAGCGGCCAGAACGTTCCTCGCCATGGATGTTTGTTTGTTCTTCTACCATTAAATAAACGATACCACTTTTGCACATTTCTTTCATTCATCACACCTTCCCCATACACTTAAACAAGTTGCCGATAGATTTTGGCAAGACGAGTGTTTTTTTAATTTAAGAACCGAATCACAGCGTGTACATCGCAATCAGCGGGATTAGTAATCGACATAGCTGATATTAAATTGCCGCACAATTAGTGATGTTCCAATACAATTGATACTATACCAGTATCGACATTTTTCATTCGATATCGCGATTTTAGTATAGATACTAATCTTCCAATACTTTATTATACTCTACCTCTGAAAGACTGATAGTAATAAATCATTTTGTCAGGCAGTTACCAGTGGCGTGCACATTTTAAACACGTTTAAATTGGTTTTGTGTATTTCTATATTACTATTTATCATTTTATTAAACGCACGCCTGTGACCATATTTATCATATCATTAAACACACCCCTGTGACTATATTTTTCCTCAAAATTTTAGGGTAAATTTTGTATGGTCTATTGTGTTTAACCCTAGTTCGTATTCCCATATAATATGTGCGGCACACTCGGTTGGTTTTAACAATATTTCGTTTCGAACTATTCATATTTTGTCGCTTTTGTTTTACCGCTTCTGTGTGATAATACAAGGTGTCTCAAAAGAAATTTTATATTTATTTAGCTTACTGCGTGAACGCAACATATCCGAGGGGCGCGGGGGTTATGTCAATCGGTAGCTTGGCTCTTGGGAATTCAGTCGCTATGGAGCGTTTCTCGGGAGCAGACCGCGCGTTGTGCGTGCGAGAGTTTTACAAAAAGGGTGATTCGGCGACTGTAGCGCGTAGAAAATTCTGCAGTATTCGAGGTTTTCGCCACTTAAATGATGCGCCAAGCATTCCTCTCATTCGACATTGGGTTAAAAAGTTTGAAGAGACTGGTACAACGCTGGATAAATCAAAATCCGGGCGACCTAGGTCATCAAGAACGGTAGAAAACGTGGAGAATGTTAATCAGTCTGTTCGTGACGACCCAAACCTTTCAATTAGGAAGCGCGCAAGTGCTTTAAATGTGCATAGATCATCATTAAATCGCATTATGCACAGAGACCTAAAGCTGCACCCCTACAAAATTCAATTGGTGCAAGAATTAAAGCCCCAAGATGCCAGTCAGACGCTTAATTTCGTAAATCAGGTGTTTGAGCGATTTTCAACGTTTACCAACATTTTGTTTTCGGATGAAGCTCATTTTCATCTTAATGGACACGTAAATAAGCAGAACTGCCGCTACTGGAGTGCAACGAATCCGAAACGCAAACATCAGAAACCCCTACATTCGCCTAAAGTGACCGTATAGGCTGTGATGTCGGCGCGAGGAATTATCGGCCCTTACTTTTTTGAAGACGAAAGGGGGCGTGCAGTTACAATGAATTCAGAGCGTTATGTGGAGATGTTAGACAACTTCTTGGTACCTGAACTGCAAAACTTTCCTGGCTATAACCAAAGAACATGGTTCCAACAGGACGGAGCAACTTCACACACGTCCAATATGTCTCTGCCACGTGTTCGTGTAATTTTCTCAGGCAAATTGATCTCCCGGAGAGGTGACATAAATTGGCCTCCACGCAGTCCAGATTTAACCCCTATGGACTTTTTCCTATGGGGTTATCTTAAATCTAAAGTTTACGCCAATAAACCGACTTCACTGACGCATTTGAAAGAAAATATCCGTCACGAAATGACAGCCATCCCTGAGTTCACCTGCCGAGACGTCATAAGTAATTTTACTGTTCGATTAAATGAGTGGTGAGAACGCGAGGGTCTACATTTAGACGATATTATTTTTAAGAAATAAATCCCCAAAAAGTGTATTTTAATAATTAATAAACATTTTTTTATATACGGCTTACTTTTTTTTTAATCGATCCACTAAATATAAAATTTCTTTTGAGACACCTTGTACACCTTGTACAATAACTTTTTACAAATAATAAATTTTATACTATCAGTCTTTCGGAGATAGAGTATAATATCCGTATATTTGACACAGTATCGTATCGTTTCTTTTTTCTTTTGTTAAATCAATATCGTAAAATTTTTATTAGGACTTCGAACCTGAACTGAACCGAAAACCGAAAAAAACTGTTATTTTTATCGGAACGAAAACCGGAGCTGAACCGGAAAAAAAATCGGTTTATTTTGGTTCAGATAATGTTTACGGGAGTGAACCGAAATTTAAAATACATTTTATTTAAGATTATTATAAAATAAGGAATAAAATGTTCTAAATTATAGTATAAAATAAATTACTAATACGAATAAAAGCATTAAAAAATTTATCACTCGGAACTAAACCGAATTTATTTTTGCCGGAACGAAAACCGAACTGATATATATTTTTTTAATTGAACCGGAACGAAAACCGAAACGAAAAAAATAACGGTTCGAATGATTTTTATTTATAAATATTTCTGTGATTAAATTATTTCCAATAAGAAACACTTCTAAAAATTGTATTCTTGTAAAAACTGGTAGCGCGAGATACGCAATGGAGCAGGACATTGAAACATGCGTTGAACGGTTTAAGAGTTGCTGGCGTTTATCGCCTTTTTCTTTACGTTTGAGGTTATGAAATGTTATTAGTTATTTTTGTATTTTAATTAAAAATGTCACCACCAAGAATCAAAGTGTGGACCTATTTAACCAATATAGACCAAGGAGTTTTCTCGGTGATTTCAATGAGGAAGACTGGAGTGTTTAATTCTATTTTAAACAATCACTCAGACCCATAGGCTTCAGCAAGTGTTCATGAATACACCAGTTTTGCAAGTGAAAGATTGGAAATCCATTAAATGTAAAATGTTTACTATCTATTATCGTTTTCCTAATTCTGCTGTATTAGATTTTTACTAACTAATCCTAAGTTAATTTTTTAGTTGTAGTACCACCTAGTTTTTAGGTGTACAGTACTTTATTTTCCCCCAAATATAAGCCCATTCAAAATAGTGTAATAAACTTTAGTAAATACGATCAATTTAGGTAATTAGGTTAATTTTAGTTAGCAAAAATCTAGGACAGCAGAATTAGGAAAATGATTTTATGAAGGGATTTCTGATCTTTCACTTGCTAAACTGGTGTCTATATGCACTCTTGCTAGGCTTCATGGCCTCGTCTACCTCTTCTCTTCATGAACGCCTCTCATTTATTAGTTCTTCCATAAACGAATCTTCCTCGCTTACGTTGTTTGTAGGTGTCCAATTTATTGTTACCTAGGTCATCTGTTACTATTCAGTCATGTATACTACTTTAATGCCCATATTATTTTAATCTATTTATTATATTAAAACAATTAGATTGTTATTTTAAGATTTTTTTTTACGATACCTGAAAATATCGATATGTTTTTTCGATACGATACCGGTATCGATAATTTTTATTCGATACCCAATATCGATACTTTCTCAGTATCGCATATCCCTACGCACAATATCGTTTACCTCCACTAGCAACTTCAGGCTAATTGACAACGTTGGCAAATGAGAAGGCATTCATCGGTAAAACGATTGCGGGGAACTCTATGCTCGGATAGAATGCGCAAACGGTTCTTATTTAAAAAATTACCCTCGTATATACGAAAAGTTGTGAAGAATGAAGAAGCGATTCTTCTCTGTTTTATGTAGATTTCAATAAAATGAGTATTTGTGAAGCCATGGAGAGCGCTACCTATCTTCTTCAGCCCATAAACGCCCCACAGTAGTCTCGCCGAACCTTAGTTTTCACTACCGTACTGCTGCTTTTTTTAGGCACAGACCTTTCACTGCGAAGAGTTAAGTTCTGGGTCTACAACTCCCACGGTGACCTAATCCGAGTTGGGAGCGGTGATATATTTATGATATGATGATTTTTTTAAATATTATTTACTTTTTATTATTTTATATGAGAATGAGGTGGTCGGGGATTCGAATCCGGGACCTTTAGCACGAGAAGAACGGCCGATACCTATGCGCTACTGAGGTCGGCTGGTCGGCATAGAATCGGTACCTATACACTTGAAATATCTCACTTATTTCTTTAGCAGTAAAATATCATATGTAAGGAAAGCGGTTTAGAATAAAATATTATTTTTTATAATGGGTGTTTTTTTTAGAGGTATAGAACTTTAAATTGCAATAAAACAACGATGGATTATTCGATTGACATGAATTTTTTTTTATTCGAAAGATAATCTTGTGGCATTACATTTTAAATATGATTTCTGGCATATGACCGCCACGGCTGGCTCGGATGTAGTCCAATCTGGACGTCCAATTTTCGATGACTTTTTCCAACATTTGTGGCCGTATATCGGCAATAACACGGCGAATGTTGTCTTCCAAATGGTCAAGCGTTTGTGGCTTATCCGCATAGACCAATGACTTTACATAGCCCCACAGAAAGTAGTCCAGCGGTGTTAAATCACAAGATCTTGGAGGCCAATTCACAGGTCCAAAACGTGAAATTAGGCGGTCACCAAACGTGTCTTTCAATAAATCGATTGTGGCACGAGCTGTGTGACATGTTGCGCCGTCTTGTTGGTATGATTTAATGTAATGCCACAAGATTATCTTTCGAATAAAAAAAAATTCATGTCAATCGAATAATCCATCGTTGTTTTATTGCAATTTAAAGTTCTATACCTCTAAAAAAAACACCCGTTACAATGTACTTTTTAATAAAATGGATATGGGGGTGGGGTAGTATGGGGAGCACTACATATATACCGCAAACATCTCATTTATCATAAACACTTCAACAAAAATGTATTTTACAAAAACCAGATGAAGTACGGGCACATCAGCTAGTGAATTAATAAATATTCAGGATAATATTTTGATTCCGAAATCCGTCGCTTTTTAAAAAAATAGTCAACAAAGTTTCGGATAATGTGAAATATTTGAAATCCTCTTATAGAACCCAACGTAAATAATTTTTTACATCCCTGTTATTTATTTCTATTATATTGACACATATCCTTCGATACTCCATCTGTTTACAATATATCTCAACTAAGATCTAATCCAAAATGGAACATGCTTTAGCAATAACATTCGCAGAAAATCAATCTCATACTGGTCCAAATGACATCTCAGCTGGCAACTTCCACTGCTGCTGTCAATATTGTTGAAAGACATTCCAAGCGCCCAGCGCGCCTCTGTAACAAAACATACCACGTTAAGCGCACTACCCTTTATATGTACCATCTGCAATGTGTCTAGCTCAAATCACAGAGTATTAAGTCGTGCGTAGAGAATGTCATGTTTCCAACTGTTTTTCTTTTTTATTCAGCTGCAAGGCAATATTCATTTTTTGATTTATTTTTGATAATAATTTAGATCAGATTGAAAAGAGATACAAATTTTATAAAACTTCAACAATGAATTAAAATATATTGGGAAATTTTAATTTTTTAATAACTTGAAATTTATGTGTAGTGAATTTTCACACATTTCAGGATTTTGTAAGTATTTAACCCTGTACTACTATCGTTCATTTACACTAACATAACTACTATCGTGGGGTCAAAAGTGACCCAATTTTTAATTAGTTGTTAAAAGAACATAAACGTATTTTGTGATTGATTTTGGTATTTTTGATGAATTTATGAGTACATAAAAGATATATTTTAGTAAAAAAAAAACTTTTATCCATGAAAATTAAAATATTAGAACACAAATAAACATCACTTCGGGTTTTATATAAGCAAAAATATATAAGTTAATTATGACACAAATATAACAAAAAAAAAATTGAAACTAGTGGTTTATTCTCTGGAAATTGGTTCATAATGATACTGCCTTCACCTGTAACAAAAGAAAGGGGTATTCAAATCTCGTACAAAAAAAGGACAGTCATGTTTGTGACCTAATATAAAAATATAATGCAGCAATAGAAATTGCTGCATTACCTATTCTTTGCATGAAGTACCGGTGACTTGTTGTAGTGAATGACTCTTGCAAATTGTCCTATGACGTTCAGAGCAAAGGAATGTTTGGTATTTTTACTCCTAGGACACAAGTAGCATCTACGCCTTACAAGAGGACCTGCTTGTATAGGCTGATCTCCAGAAGTCATTTCAGTTCCTAATGCCGTGGAGATTATTGAGCGAATCTCTTTGGACAAATTGGGCATGGCAAATCTTATTTTTAAATGCTCATTGATAAGACTCATTCCTAGCTCTTTGATAAAATCAGAGCGATTTTTTATATAAGATCTAAAAAGGTCTTGAGTTCAGCTTCGCTTAGATAATCAACAAATGTGCAACAGTCTCCATAATTTACTATTTTCCAATTTACAATTTAATTTTTTCGTTGGTACACTCTAAAATGATGGCCAACATATTGGGGGTTATAAGAAGAACCCAGGATTCAAGTGGACTGCATGGTTTTGATTGTAAGGCAAGTCCACGAAGTCCAGGAAGGTGTGCGATAATACTGTGCGCGCGAACTTTTGATTGTGCCGGAGGATTTTTAGCCCACTTATATCTATTACGTCCGTAATAATAATTTGTAGAAGTAACATCATCAAATTCTGAGTCAACTTCTTCACTTGATAAGTCATCTTGGTCACTTAGATGAATATCTGAGGCTGTATCATGTTCCGAGTGTTCACTTTAATTGTCTGTATCACTATTATTATAGTCACTTATAGTATCAACATTCTCAGATGTGTCTTCTAAAGATTCTAGAAGATCATAAGCACTGTCCGATGTCACTGTGACCCCGCCAATTTTTAGAACATTATCAGCCATTCTGATATAATAACTAAAATAACAATAACGCAACTACTATCGTGGGGTCAAATCCGACCCCAAAACCAAATTACGTGTGATCAGTCCTACGGAATTTATACTACTAAACGGCTCGGTAAACTACGTACTTAAGCGGAAGTATACATAGGACGGCAATGTCGTGAGCCAAACCGTCTACTACATATTCATAAAGTTTGAAATGCTGGGGTCGGATTTGACCCAACGATAGTAGTTCAGGGTTAATAAGTGTAAGAAGTAGGGATGGGAAAAAAGCATCGATGTATCGAAAACATCGATGTTTAAAAATATTATCGAAAACATCGATGTTTTAACCATCGATTATTTTTAATGAAGACATCTTATTAATTTAATGAAGACAGATACGAAGCAAATACTGCCGCGATTGTCCAGTGTGTACACTAGGATGATTAAGTAAAGGATGCGCTATTCGCATGCTAACTAGGGATGGGGAAAAAACATCGATGTATCGAAAACATCGATGTTTGTTTTAAAAACATCGATGTTTTTACCATCGATGGTCTGCTGGCGATAGTATCGATAAAACATCGATGTCTACTACCAATGTCGATGTTTAAACTTTGAAATTCAGATACTATTGCCAGCGCTGGAATCTAAAAATTTTAATTTTTATTAATATTAGTACACAAAATATAAGCGCCATCTATTGTGATATAACAATACTAATAGTGTTAGTTCTTATTCTTCTTTGCAGTTAGCAGATCAAGCATATCATTAGGCAAGCATATCAAGCAAGATCATAGCAAAAATAAGAAGAAACTTCTAATTTTTTAAAACAATGCCAACGAAAAAAAATAAAATTAAAATAGGTAATTTGGAAACCGGACTGTAATTCTCCACGATATTTCTACTACCATTTTTAAATATACCTATAGGCACAACAAGAGGACAATTGATGGAAAAATATATTCACTAAGATTTTTATTAAATATTAGCCAGAGACGAAAACTCAAACAATCAAGACAACTGGTAATAAAAATTCCTGGAATATCATCAGGCCCAGCTCCTTTCATCGGATCAATTTTTTAATAAAATCCAATATTTGACATTCACTTTGTCAATCACTATATAGTGATTGAGGAAACAAAAGTAAGAAAATATATCTAGACACCCGGAGAAGTTACTAAATGAATGTTGGAAGGATATAGAGAAAAGAAATGAACAGAGAAAAATAGTATTAACATGGAAGGCAAAGAGGAAAAAATGTACGAATATGGGGAACACATTAAATGGACAAGGAATGCAAGAAATGATAAAATAATGAACGACATACAACACCAAAAACTAGATATTAAAATATAGGAATCAAAATATAATAGCAAATTTTAAAAAACATGGTCATCACGACGGCCGCAATACCTGAAAGATATTGGAAATAGGGGAGAAAATACGGTAATTGCACGTTTCAGGTAATAATAATAATAATAATAATAATTATAATATTTATTTGTGTTTGAAATTTTACATTTTACACACGTCAACATAAGTATAATTGAAAAAAATATTATATTATAGTTTAAATAAAAATATATGTGTACATATCATTTTAACACTTTAAGTTATTAAAATCGTTATCCAAGAATTCTTCAAATGAATACAATGGATTTTCCTTGAAAAACGATTTTAAAGTATATCGGAAAGAGCTCAGAGGCAAGCACTTAATATTTTCTGGCAAGATATTATAAAATTTGGTGGAGTAATAATTAACCGAATATCTGGTACAACTGAGTCTGGTGTAAGTCGGCCGTATTAAGTGTTTACCCCTTGTCTCATATCTATGGAGTTCTTGTTGGCTATTGAACTTATTTTTATTTATGTGCACGTAAATCAGGCAGTGAAAGATGTACAGGCACGGGAATGTCATCACTCCTAAAATGTTAAAATATTTTCGACACTCCTGTCTTTACTTTAGATCACAAATAATTCTAACAACTCGTCGCTGTAAGCGAAAAATTCGCTGTGTATGAGTAGAATGTCCCCAAGCCAACAACGCATAAGGTGTGATAGGTGTGATAATGACGAGAGAAAAAATGCATTTTGGATGAAGGAAGAAGAAAAAATGTGCAAGATGTGTAGAGACGCAAAAGAGAGACTATTGCGCACATGCTGGAGGAATGAGGAGAAATAATAAGTAGGGAAAGAACAAGAGAGGAGGTTTTGAGCGAAAGTGGAGGAGGATATGCATGGGTGAAGGAGGTAATAACAAGAAGGAAGGAGATTAAAGACATCGCAAACAATGGAAGAAAAAACTAAAATGATCTACGGAATCAAAAAGTCCAGAAATTGTTAAACAGATTTTAAGGCAACAGGCAGAAATTATTTATTTTATTTTAAATTATAGGATTAAGAAAATTGTGAATTTAAATATAAATTAAAATGTAATATATTTAAATATAAAAATTGAACTGAATTGAACTGACATTCATTTATTTTAAATATGTTTAAATCATTATGCAACAAACTAGCAAGGTTAAAATCATCAACATTTTGTTCTTTTAAAACTAAAACGGCAATAAAGCTCTTATTCCCAAAATAAAAATCTTTGATATACAAAAAACTCAATGTAAATCACTTTATGAAGTTTTAATGTAAATTATGAATACGAAACATAACGCTCTATTTTTCAAAATTTCTTACTATTCAGATATAAGAATTATGAAGACATATTCATATAATTTATATAGAAATTCACAAAACACTTCATTTTTTTCTTTACAAAGATAAACATACAAACAAATCTAAAGATGTATATCTATAGAATAAGAAGTATGGGTCAACGAAATAAGAATGTAATCTCAGAAATCTCTGAGAGAAAATAACCAAGGAGGAAAGAAAAATAGAAGTTCAGTGGACATAGAGTTATTGCCACAAGAAAATATTCCAAGAAAAATCCTTATTTTTAAAACGTTGGGGAAACTCACCGAACAATAGAACGGACCGAGAATTCTTATTCAGTTTCATGCATTCGCAAATATATATACCGCTTCTGACGTGCTGTACACAGATCAGATCTTCATATCTGACATTTGGTTACAAAGAAAAATACGAAAATAACATTTATAGCAACCAATGTTTAAATAATATAAAAAAATAATCTTTAAAATCTTATTATCAGATATCATTGTAATGCTATCAATTATTTACACCTAGCTGAGGTTCCCGTATTTCGTAGGTTTTTTGTTTTATACTTTTTTCTGTAACGGAAATAATAACTGAGATATTTCAATACTAGCAGACCCGTTGCCAACAACGTTGGCCAACTGATATCGAATAAAAATCAATATAAGCAGGAATCAATTATTAAAATTTGCATGATTCTGCGTATATTAACAAAACAAAAACGTTTCTTAATTATACCTAGGAAATCCTAAAAAGCTGCTTAATGCGTGTCGTTTAAAAATGAATTTCTGGCCGGGTACGGCCCGCGGGCCATATGCTGGACATCAATGGTATAGCTGTTTCTGATTATACCTAGGAAATCCTAAAAAGCCGCTCAATGCGTGTCGTTTAAAAATTAGTATCGGGCCGGATACGGCCCGCGGGCCATATGCTGGACATGAATGGTATAGTTGTTTCTGATTATACCTAGGAAATCATAAAAAGCTGCTTAATGCGTGTCGTTTAAAAATTAATGTCGGGCCGGGCAGGGCCCGTGGGCCATATGCTGGACCTCAATGGTATAGCTGTTTCTGATTATACCTAGGAAATCTTAAAAAGCCGCTCAATGCGTGTCGTTTAAAAATAAGTATCGGGCCAGACACGGTCCGCGGGCATAACGTTAATTGACACAACATTCTTTAATTAAGCCTAGATATTTACTGACTGGAGACCTAAGAACTATATTCTCGCTAAAGCTAAACACATAGTGAAGCAGAGAGCAAAGCAGCGATGAAAGCGGAGAGCAAAGCGGCGAAATTAAATAAATGAATTCCTGTTAACACGCGCATAGTGGCGTACTGCAGCGAGGTTATATCGTTGTTATAGTCGAGCAAAGCGACGCGTTCAAACAATTTTGATTTCTTTGTTATCATCGTTGCTAAGATATCGTTTAAAATGGATATTGAGGCATTTACAAGTAGTTCTCATTTATAAGAGGTATTTATAGTAGGTTCCGATTGAAATTTGTCTATTTTTTACCAATTTATGTAGAATTTTTTCCAAAATATAATCAAACGTTGAAATACTCGAAAATAAGAATGAAACTTTTCTGGATGTTCGCGGAGTTGCATATAGAAATGATGAAATTCACCATATATATATCTAGTTTTATGTATTCTGTGAACACTGCACCTTCTAGTGTGTTTATTTTTATTTTTTAGTAAATACCAAATTTTAAAGGAAGAGTTTTCTGTTAGTAAAAAATCCATTATAATTTTGTGAACTTTCTGCTCGATTTTAAACGCGTCACTATGTGTAGACACTCTTTTATAAGCGCGACATTCTTTCGCTGTTTTACTCTCCGCTTTCATAGCTGCTTTGCTCTCTGCTTCACTATGTGCTTAGCCTAAGTAAGCTGTTGTCGGAGAACGTCGCTCTGTCTGGTGGGGAGCGACCGACCACACACATCAAGCCCCGCTAGCACCAAGGAACTTAGCGTTACGAGGATACACAGAAATTAGGGCTTTTATATATATAATACAGATTGAAACGTCGAAAAAATTGTAGAGATCCACAAGAAACTAAAGTTGGTTTTACACAGTTCAATTAATTGATCAATAAATTTATCAAGTTTTTTGTCAATTAATTGAAAAATTTATTGGTAACCTTGGAAACAAAAGCATCACTTTACACACATCAATTTATTTATCAATTTTTTTGAAAACTACACACACATCAATTTATTTATCTTACACACATAAATTTATTTATCAATTTTTTTGAAAACTTTTACATTACCAACTGTAAAACATGTTGACATATTTATCAGAATAAAAATATTGAAAAAATCTTCACAAAGTTACGAGCTGTGAACAAAAACAAAAGAAATAACCTAGATGATGGTAAATTAGAACGTTCAAGGTTCTGTCAAATGCGAAAACGAAACACAAACTATATTTTTAGAGGTTATGCTACAACTAAACAGTTGGCAATATCTTAACATATTAAAATATACCTAGAATTCCCTAAAAAAATGATGAAAAATTGATGAAAAATAGAACTTGTTCTATTTTCAAAATTAATTGATTTTTGTCAATTAATTGACGATATTTTTACACTTTACACACATCAATTAATTGAATGTCAACTTTTTCAATTAATTGATCAATAAATTGAATCGTGTAAAACCCACTTAATATATTATTTTCATGGCCGAGTCATAGATGTAACAGGAGCGAGGACGCATGGTGTTATATTTGAAAGTTTGAATTTCATGGTGGCGTTAGAGGCGTGATAAGTGCGAGTTGTTTACTTTGACAGAAGTTATATCTAACCTAAAAGTTTATACAAGTATTCGGAGTAAACGGTTATTCATTTTCAAGGAACAGGGAACCTCCCTGTTCCTTCTTTAAACTTGTTGCAATAAATGAGGCACAGAATGCAGACACAGACAGTTACTTCAATTACAAGAGAAGAATTAAATACATAGTCTTTTTTACTTGACATCACAGTTTAGAATGAAGATTTTGTTTGTCACTGCTTGGGGGTTTATTACTGTGGGATTATTATGACTGCAGGATTTTAAATAAAAAATGCCAGTGTTAGAGATTTTAAATGATCTTGTATTTTAATATACAGTGTGAATTATTTATTGTGCAACATGCAGATTTCACATTCAATGTAAAAGAAGTGAGTTTTTCAAAAGCAACATAGGCATAAAACTAAATTATCGTCATTATTTACCATTATTGTTGTTAGTTTTATTTAGTTACATTATTTATTTTATTATTATTATTTTTTTTTTTTGCTCTTTTATATAGGTTTTTTTGGAATTTTTTCCCTATGCATATTAGCTTATGATTGTAATTTGTTATATTTTAATTGCTTAAAATTATACACGTAAGGTAATTAAGTCATGAAAAATGATAACGTTTTCGATACTTAATTATGAAAATTAATTATGTTACATTTGTATTATAAATTGTTGATTCTAATAAAGTAAATAAGCTATAAAACAAATGCTTATCATATCCCTAGAAAAGACAAAATATTATTTTTTTAAATATTTTTTGGACTTAGCTACTAAGGACATTATTGTTTCTAATTTACATTATTTTTGTTTGTATGTAAATATAAACAAACTAATTAATAAAAATTCATTTATTGTTTCTAAATTACTATTTTTTAGCCGTCTAGGACCTTTATCATGTCAAATGACTATTATCTATAATCACCGGTGCATATCTGTTGCCATGGATATGAGCTTGCTTTCATAATTTGCTATGTTGCAAATAAAATAACTCACTTCATTAACATTATATGTGAAACATGTATGTTGCTTGTTAAATAATTCACTCTGCATATGAGATCTTGACTGCTCGAAGATGTACCGATAACTTTTTGTGTTACTAAGTCAGGAGCTGGGAATTTCGTTCTTTTAGGGTGTCACGAGAAGGGACCTTGCTTGGGTTATTTCACGTTTTATGTTGGTATGTAAAAATTTAAAATTCCAACAGTAAAACCATGGAAACAAACGACATTTGTTAAAAAAAATTAATACAAAGAATGACAAAAAATTTAAATGCTATGAAGAGGACATTTTATAATGACAATCATTTTAATCTAGAATTTGCAATGTGAGTATGATTCACAAAGCTTAAACAAAATGACCAAAAGTCCGTTCATTAACAGATAAAAATTACTACAAAATTTCGCCTAAACAAGTCCGCCTAAACGTTTGGAATAGCCTATATATCCATTATCTGTATCATTTTGTAATACGTAACTAAATACAGTCTATTCCAAACGATTAGGCAGAACTAACCGGAATCTTCATTTTTGTAAGTTGTCATTAGCTATTTTTTATATATTTAAGTTGGCTTTTCTTGAACAAAATGATCAGAAGCTTCAATCTATCGGTAAAAGTAAGTAGAATTGAAAATCTAGTTCCGCCTAAACCAAAGGAACAGAATTTAGATCTGGTTACTTTGGTGACTGTTTTGATGTAAATAGACTTTTACGGAATCATGGGAACTTGTAAATCTGGCTTTTTAATTTCACTCAAAAACTTCATGTCAGATACCAAATTGACATGTCAAAATTGCGATTGACATGTCAATCACAATAAAATTGTGATTGACATGTCAAATATTTTGAAAGGTGCTATTTCAGAATTACCACCCTAAGGTGATATTATAAATATGCAACATAAAAAATGAAGTTTCCCTCTTAGTAACGTATTACAAAATGAGAAATGTAGGCTATTCCAAACGTTTGGACGGAACTAGATTTTGAAATCTAGTAATTTTTATCTATTAATTCGGACTTTTGGTCATTTTGTTTAAGCTTTGTAAATCATACTCACATTGCAAATTCTAGATTAAATTGATTGTCATTATAAAATGTCCTTTTCATTGCATTTTATTTTTTGTCATTCTTAATAAAAATTTCCCATTTATTTATTTATTTGTTTTCAAAATATGGAAAAATGTATTAAAATATATGACGTATGTCATACGCTTCCATGGTTTCACTGTTGGAATTTTAAATTTTCACATACCAAACCTGAAACATGATATAACCCGAGCAAGATCCCTTTTCGTGACAACCTAAAATAACGAAAATTCCAGTTAGTTCCGCCTAATCGTTTAGAATAATACGAGGCTAGTATTATTCATATTTTATCGTAATTTAAATATTTTGTCGTTATTTGAATAATCTCTAGTGCATTATTTTTTCTTTTTAAAGCATTCATCTAATCTGTCGTTAATAATAAATCTTATTTTGAGGGACCGAAAGTAACCTCTTTTATTACACACCTCTTAGTTGCTAATTCGTGTTGTACAAGTCAATCCTCAGCAAAGAGAATATAAAGTGGGTTTTTTATACACGATTCAATTTGTTGATCAATTAATTGAAAAAGTTGGCCTTCAATTCATTGATGTGTGTAAAGTGTAAAAATTTCGTCAATTAATTGATCCATTAATTGACAAAAAATTTGATCAATTTATTTTAAAAATAGAATAAGTTCTATTTTTCGTCAATTTTCATAAATTTTTTAGGGAATTCTAGGTATATTTTTATCTGTTAAGATATTGCCAACTGTTTAGTTGTAGCATAACCTTAAAATATATTATTTGTGTTTCGTCTTCAAATCTAACATAACCTCAAACGTTCTAATTTATCATCATCTAGGTAATTTCTTTTATTTTTGTTCACAGCTCGTAATTTTGTGAAGATTTTTTCAAAATTTTCATTTTGATAAATATGTCAACATGTTTTACAGTTGGTAATGTAAAATTTTGAAAAAAAATTGATAAATAAATTAATGTGTGTAAAGCGATTTTTTTTTTTCAAGGTTACCAATAAATTTTTCAATTAATTGACAAAAAACTTGATCAATTTATTGATCAATTAATTGAACTGTGTAAAACCAACTTAAGACCTACACTTCTCTAGTTACAAATTTATTATGAAAATATACATGTCAATAAAGTGTGAGATTTTATAATTATCATTTCTTTTTACTGAATTTTTCATCAAGATAGTTTATTTTACATTTAGCCAATATTTTTTCTTTTAATGTAAAACAACTAAAACAAATTAAATTTATAGAGTAGAAAAACAACAGAATAAATTAACACAATGTTTAAATTAATAAAATAACATTTTAAACAATTCTCGTTAACGGTAAACTAAATAAAGTTGTAGAATAATTTCCCTTCCGTTTTAAATTCTCACGGCAATTAAATTTAAAACATAGTATGCTCTTGTATGAATTTAGACATTAATGTAACTTGAGTATCCGAAGATATTAAAACTGTCATAAACAACTTTTAAAAATAGTTTAGAACAAAACTTTATTTTGTAGCCATTAATCAGCGAGCACAAGTAATAAGAAACTTAGAACCCATTTTACGAGCTCAAAACTCATTTCTCCACCCACAGTTCTAAAATCGTTGAATGTTAAAAACTTATGTCACGGAGAATTTATAGCTGTTTTGTCGCTGCACAAATTGGCTTGAAATTTTTAAATATTTTACTCAAGTTATGTTTAATTTAACGCCTAAATATTTCCCGATAATTTCTCATATTTATTTTTAGAACTTAAACCAAAAATAAATTCATGAGATGTATATTTTACTTAGTTAACGAACTTGATTAAGATACAAATACAGTAATATCTCATTTTCATAGCAGGCGACGTACGGCACAGTGAAATGTACTGGATTATTGCGAGCCTCGTTTTTAAAATGTAGTTATTTGTGTACCATGGCCAAAAAGTATATCTTTTTCGGCCGTATCTGAATTTGAACTGAGGCGCAGTCGAGGACTTTAAATTCAGATGAGTACGAAAAAGATCTTTTTGGCCATGGTGCACATTATATTTTTTGGGCGGCCAAAAGTAATTTTTATTAGATAAATTTTATTTATTTATTTACATTGCATAATTTATGGTTATTGATCACCTATTACAATTTATAAATGTTTGACTGTCAGCTGTTTTCGTGTAACCTTGGAGATCTTGTGACAAAAAAATAAGCGAATCGGCCTAGATTAAAAAAAAAAAAGTTTTGGCCGGTACTATACTTCATTTTTTTAAAAGAATGGAATGTGGGCAAGATAAGAGTTTTGATTGGGTAAGAACATGAAAAAGTTTACACTGTAGAAAAATAGATTTATGTCTCAACTTATTCTATTTGTCTCTGTTATTTTAACTCAAATTTGTAACCATAGGCGTACCAACTAAGTTTACAGTGAATATATTACTTCTAATAATTTTTCTTTCAAATAAGTAAAACGGAGGTATATGTGTAATAATGTTAGAATATAAAAGCCAGTGAATAGATTTGAAATTAATTTAGAATATATATATATTAAGAAAAATATTTTAAAATGAAGTCGTCTGAAAATGAATTAATGTACATACGCCTCTGGTACCAAACACAACAATTGTTTTGCTGTCAACGAGCGCCATATTAATAATTTGTGTTGCCGTTATATATATTTACGTCCGTATTACATTTGTGTTATAGTGTCGATTAAATATAAACTTTAAAGTGAAGAAGAATCCATTGATGATTTAGGCTGATTTCCAATATTATTTTATATATTTTTCTTAATTATTTTTTATAAGTTTTGTATAAATAATAAATTTTAATTAAATTTTCAATTGTTATATTATTTTTTATATGTGGCAGGTATAAATAATATATTTTAATTAAATTTTAAATTATTTGAAAATAAGAAAATAGGATTATTGAACTTATTTTTAATTAATTTTAATTATTGAACTGTTCATTTATCTATATTTTACAATTTATTTAGAAATTAAGAATAATAGCAATTTTATGCATTTAAATTATAACTTTTTTAATAACATTAATTTTGAAACGTCAAATTTGAATTTACCGCAAAATTTATTTAATTTTAATTTTAAATTTAATTTTAAATTTTGACATTTCGAGATTTCGATGGATCTCCACGAAGTGAGATCTCTACATAACGTTTTGACTATATTTAGCATGATGTCTGTCGGTCTGTCGGACTGTCGGTCTGTCGGACTGTCGGTCTGTCGGTCTGTCCGTCTGTCGATCTGTCGGTCTGTCCGTCTGTCGGTCTGTTGTTCTGTCGGTCTGTCGGACTGTCGGTCTGTCGGTCTGTCGGTCTGTCTATCTGCCTGTCTGTCTGTCTGTCTGTCTGTCTATCTGTCGGTCTGTCTGTCTTTCTGTCCGTCTGTCTGTCTATCTGCCTGTCTGTCTGTCTGTCTGTCTGTTAACAAAAATCGGTTAACTAGAAATGGGAGTTTACTCGTGTCGATTTTAAGATTTTTGCGAATATTTCACAACAGAAATTATATTTCGAAAAAATTTATTTAACAAAAGTTTTTATAAAAGCAATAACTAACAAGTTATATTTAAGACATCTTCTGATAAAACGAAAAAATTTTGAAAAATTTTCAGATTTTTTTTCTATTTTTTCATACTTATATGTAACGTTTCCATGGTCATGATAAATAATATTTTCCAAAATTTTCAGAGTAGAAACTCTGCTGCTAGAATGTATTTTTTACAAGTACTTTGCGATGGCGGTCGATCCTGTGGTGGCCACAGCTGAGTTTTTAAACTAAATTTAAATACTTTGTACAAATTTCATCACAATAAAATTTTAATTAAAAAGTCCCAGCATTATTCTCAGCATTTGTTTCGTATTCCAGTCTTAATAATAATAATAATAATCTTTATTTATATAGCTTGTAGCTAATAATAGTAATTTACAAAATATTATAAATGGCTTCATTATTTTCAATGTCAGAAACGTATTTCTCACTATTAACAATGTGTTATTTGATTTATAAGTTTGATACCTTAAAAACAAAATCCTAAAGTAATTCAAACCTTAGGTTGAATCACGACATATAATAGTAGAATAGTAGCGGATATTGACTGGTATGTATGGTACTAGATATTAGCTGTGCTAATTTAATTGATCAAAAAAGTTAATTAGCAGGATTCACAAGCAGAGTGAAAGTTTTTGTCGCAGCCTTTTGAAATTCATACTGGAGTCAAACAAGGAGATCCACCTCACCTTTGCTATTTAACCTCGTGCCAACTACCGTGTTCTACAGCTCAATGCGTACCAAAAAATTTTAGGGTATACAAATGACCTGGGTATTATTTCAAATGAGGTTGAAAACGTAATTTATCTAACCGACATTATTAATGTCGAAACTCGTAAAGTAAGACTCATCATCAGTGATGAATTAATCAAGTATATCATTGTTAGAAGACGCAGTCATGAGAATACGACCAACTTAAAAATTAATGGTAACACTTTTGCGAGAGTTTATACCTAGGCATCTTGAAAAATCAGGACATTTTGATACAGCAGAAAAATAAGCAACAAAATGGGAGGTCAAAATGGTTAGGAAGATATGAGAGGGAAGATTGAATACTCGTCGACCAGTGGGAAGACCTCGCAAGAGATGGAGAGAAGCTAACCGAAGATCTAAAGGACACATGTAAAGACCTGACAATGTACAGATCAATAGAGCCCTGCTAATCCGCGGATATCCGCCATTTTTCTGCGAATGCGGATAAATTATCATTTAAATCGTGCGGATGCGGATCGGATGCGGATTATATATCATATACGCTTATCCGCAATATCCGCGTGAACATAAAATCTTCGGTTGAACGCTTCTTTATGCGGAAGACGCGATTAGAATACCAAAAATGTATGGCTGGCATTTGTATTATGCTTATGGCAAGAGTGAAATAATAATACGTTACGGCACTTTTTACTTTTTTGAATCTTCCCATAAAGACCTTACGCTTACTTAAATAATTAAATATAGTAGAGTTTCTTTGGATTTATTGCGTTTATTAATTTAAAAATAATTATGTATCGCCTTATTTTGCATTTTTTGAATTATTAGTTAAGTTTAACCATGGTAATTTGACACATTAAAAACATAGAAGCTCATATCAAATTTAAAAAAAATAAAATTATCTTAAAATTCTTGAAATCGTCATAAAACTTTCATCTTTTAATAATAGGATGAATTTAAGAATTTAGTTTTATTATTAAGAACTTATTTTTTTAAATTTGTTGATCTTATCGATAAATTAATCTGTTTAATTATTTCTAAATATCGCTGCTCTAAAATAACAATGAGATGTCTTCTGAGTTAAAACTAACAAAAAGTTTCTGAGATATTGCTATTTAAAGTTTTACATTTTATATAAACATGGTTTAAGAGTCGAATAATTGTAATTTCCATCGTTATTTTTTAATCTATATAATCTCAGTACGACGTTAGATAAAAAACATATTTCTGGACCAAGTAATATTAATGTAATAAAATTTTAAAAAATTTAATAATATTTTAAAACAGCGATATGGCAAATAAGGCGAAACATGTTAGATATTTCCAAACAGACAGCAAATCCTGTGCGGATTGTGCGGATATTTTTGCGGATGCGGATCAGATGCGGATTTTATATTCACAAAGGCTACAGATGCGGATCGGATGCGGATCCTGACTATGTGGATGCGGATCGGATGCGGGTACGGAAAAACGTATCCACGCAGGGCTTTACAGATCAAAATAGAAGACTTATTTAAGTGAGGTCTAAAGTCAATCTGACTGATAACACCTACCCACAATAGAAAAAAATAAAATTAATGGTTAGCTAGTATAATAAATAAAAATGGAATCTAACAAAGACTTTCACAAATTTATTATTTCTATGCGTTTCAAATCACTGTGAAATTTTTATAAATATTCATATTTAATCGAAAAATAAAATTTTAGCCTTAGAATAAAATTTAATGGTTTGACGTAAAATTATTAATTATAAATGGTTATTAGTATAATTAATTTTAAACGTGTTTAGAAACATCGAAGGTAATTTTGAACGTTAGAACACGACATGATTGGGTCGCCAGTCGCCGGTAATAAGTAATAGCGTTACCCAGACGTTTTGGAAGGTATGCTTAATTTTAATTTTACGCTATTGCCTTTACAGCTAGCGTGCTTAATTCTTGCTTATATACGTTTGACGTTTTATTTCCTGCCTTAAAAATATTATATGCTTCAAAATTTCATAGTTTAAGCTTTAATGGCATGAAGTGTTGCAATCAAATGGTTTTCAAAATTAAGAAAAATTGTTTATGGCTCTACACATTACACGTCGTGACTTCTAAAATAACCAATTCAATTTCCATTCAGTTCAGTAAATAGATTTGATTCTAAATATAAAATTGTAGTGCTTGATTATGTTAACTTGTGGCAAAAATAAACAGTCCATGTAGTCGATATATTGTCCCCATTATTTTCGTTTTTCAACAAATATCGTCGATTTAGTCCTGGAACTAACCACATATGAATCGCATAAATTAATGCACATTGAAGTGAATTGGAATAGTAATTTTTCAAAAGTTATCAATCTTATATAGATGTGTGGAAAAAATTCGGCGGCACTCGTCACATTTGTTACCAGTATATTCCAATCGAATATTTTAAAATCACAAATAAATAGTAAATAAAAGTAAATAAAAGTCACGACAATGTACTCTTCGCGCGATATTTCTCGGAGAGATACGAGTGTAGAGTCTAAAAAAGCCGAGTCGTGCGGATTAGAAGACTTTCCAAATATACAATATTTTATTGACATCCCCTTGGGTTGGATTAAGGGAAATATAAACATGTTCATTATGATTCCGTTGAATTTATTATGTTGAAAACGCTCATTTCGGATAAATAAATGAGAAGTATATAAATTGCAGTTAAAAGTAATTTGTTTAAGAGATGGTGTCACTCAAGGATCGCACGCTGGTCCCTTAATTTTCTCTGTATTCGTTAATGACGTTGCATACTGTTTTCACAACTCAAAATTCTTATTATATGCCGATGATCTATCTGACTTGGAGAGATTAAGTCAATATTGTCCGGATAGTAAAATATCACTAAATGCTGGAAAATTTAGTTACATAAATTTCACGAGGAATCATAAATTGAATATACATAACTATAATTATCACCTCAATGGAAACATTTTAAAACAGGTATACGAAGTGAAAGATTTAGGTATAATTTTAGACTCCAAGCTGATTTTTGACAAACACATATGCAGCATCACACAAAGGGCACTGAGAAAGCTTGGTTTCATTTTCAGGACAACTAGGGACTTTACCAAACCTGAGCCAATGATTACCTTATATAATAGCTTAGTTCGAAGCCACCTAGAATTTGCTAGTGTGGTCTGGAATCCACATTATCAAAAATATGTTGAACAAGTAGAAAAAGTACAAAGAAAATTTATTAACCGCCTCAAATACAAATTTAACCGTTTAAATCACTATAAAAGTTATAATTTCAACCTAAATTTCTACAATATTGAATCACTCAAAAAAAAACGAAGGATGGCAAACGATTTAATAATCTTTTTTAAAACTATTAATAATATTATAGATGGTCAGTCAGTTATCCCGTTTTTTAATTTTAACATTTACCACTACCCGGTACGAAATCCTAGCATGCTCTATATTCCAGTACTTAGTACCTTGTCAAACAGAAACTCACTAATGCATAGAACATTAAGAATAGTTAACCAGTATACCACAAACGTGGATGTTTTCTTTGGCTCTGTAAATTCATTTAAGAAAACAATAAAAAATAACATAAGTAGCCTTCGATATAATTAAGCTTATTAAATAATAATAATAATAAAAATAATAATTCTTTATCTTAATTTTTTAATCTATACATACATCACATATTTATCTATGTAAAACCATAATGTTCTGCTAATTGATATGAATGCAACTTGACACATACAAATTTGTTTAATCATAAGATTTTTTTCTACTTTGATTTGTTGTGCTTTTATTGGGGTGGAACTTTCTAGTGCAGCTCTGTTGCGCAATATTAACTTTAAAAAAAAAAATAAATAAATAAATAAAAATATATATATATATATATATATATATATATTTTCTTTTTAAAATATTTCTAGATTTTTTTAGAACATCTAGCAATTTTTATTTTTTATTTAACTAAAAACAACTGCACCCACCGTTATCCTCTTGTCACGGATAGCAATTTTTAATAAATGGTCACCTTCGTATATGCGCCAAGAAGTAACGTACAACTAATGAAAAAGCGGTTTGTAGACGGTTGTTGGCAATACATCTCCTTTCTGATGGTTTGGGTGTATTTGTAGCAGCTCATAATGGATAAATACGTCCACATTCATCCAAATCGACAGCATAGTCTTCCGCGAATGGACTCCTCCCTTCGGCTGTGGACCTAGCGTCTCTTGGAAGTTAACTCATTGTTTTTGACGCCTAATATTGTTATAAATAAATAATGGATACTCAAGGCCTACATGACGTATAAGGGCAGAAAAGATAAGTTCTCCGTTTCTAGACTCATAGTTCTAGTTTCATATATATGAAAGCCACGTGGTTAATGTTAGGTTTCGACCCAGAGCCGTAACTAGTTTTTCTTGGGCCCTGTGCAAAGTTGCAAAAAAGTGTCAAAAATCAACTTGGGCCCCATTGTCGATTTTCCTGCCCCTTTTCTTCCTGGAACTTCTGCTTATGCACCTGTTGCAACTGTCTAGTTACGGTAGGGATGGGAACGATATATCGATATTTCGAAAATATCGATACTTTAGAAAAATATATCGATATTTTTATATCGATATTTGAATTGCGATATATCGCGCAAAATATCGATATTCGCACAAAATATCGGAATTCTTGTATATTTTTTACATTTAAATATATGCTGTTTTGTGCACTTTTGTAAAAACAAACTACAGGCAATTTCAAACATTTAGGCGGAACTAGATTTTGAAATCTACTAATTTTTATCTATTAATTCGGACTTTTGGTCATATTGTTTAAGCTTTGTAAATCATACTCACATTGAAAATTCTAGATTAAATTGATTGTCATTATAAAATGTCCTTTTCATTGCATTATAATTTTTTGTCATTCTTAATAAAAATTTCCCATTTATTTATTTTTCAGTCTTCAAAATATGGAAAAATGTATTAAAATATTTGACATATGTCATTCGCTTCCATGGTTTCACTGGCGTAAGTTTCACTGCTGGAATTTAAAATTTTCACATACCAAACTGAAACATGAAATAACCCAAGCATGGTCTCTTATTGTGACAACCCAAAATAACGAAATTTCCATTTAGTTCCGCCTAATCTATAAAGTAAGACGAAATTTTGATTTCAATAATTTGCACCTTTGAAATTGTATGTCATATTGGTATTAATTTTTATTTTAATTTTTCACTTTCTTAATAATGATCATAACCAATAAATCTAGAGTCGGTTTTACAACGTAAGGAATATTTTTAATTGACATTTAAAGTCCGTAATACACTATAAAAGTAGTTTTACTACAAGTTGTTTCATTTTGTAATACGTATCTAGATCTGAAGATTTTGGTAACTTTTGTGGTGTAAACAGACTTTGACGTATCCGTGTGAACCAATACTATGATAATATTATAAATGTATTGTAAATATACAACATAAAAAATGAACTTTCCCTGTTAGTTACGAATCACAAAATGAGACAGATAATATAAAAAAAAATATTTACTATGTTTACTATAAAAGTAACCAAACAAATCTGGTTTGTCCTTATAAAAGTGAACAGCATATATATATTTAATTATAAGAGCAGTTAACTAGGAATATATTGGAAAGTAGGTTGATAGCTGGGCGAGTACCAACTGTAAAGTGATTGTCTGTCAAATGGCAAGTTCTTTTCAAGCCAAGCAAAAAAAAAAAAAAAAACTGTAATTTATATATCTTACATATTACGTGTTAGTTATTTCGATATATCGAAAATATCGATATTTTTACTTCGATATATATCGAATATCGATATCACACTTACGATATATCGACTCGCGCATATATCGATATTCAAAAATCAATTCCCATCCCTAAGTTACGGTATTGTTTCGACGGGTCCTATTATCCCATTATAAACAGGTACTCATTTTTATGTTTAAGTTTTTTAAATTTAAGGGTCGACCCCAGAACTGACTGCACAATATCGGAAAATGAAAAGGCAATCTTCTTACGACGAAGTTATGGCGACTCTAGTAATAGTAATAGATTTAATTCATTTCGCAACACCAAAAAAATTAGCAAATCCTAAGTTTGTGACAGTACTTATGATAAGACTAGGTATAGAGTTTCAAAGTAAATATAATATATGGAGTTAATGTGAGAGTAATGCTACTTTGGATATCGGTGCATATTGGTATTAAAAGCAATAAAGCGGCTGACGTAGCTGCAAAAGCCGCCTCCCACAGACCTATGATTGATGTGAGTTTCATATTTGCATATGACGCAAAGAATCATCTGAAACATCTAGTGTTAACGAAATGGCAACATTATTAGAACATCATACAAAATGTGAAGTTAAGTCATATTAAGGGACTATTACCGGTTAGGAAGGCAAAAAATGACCTATAATTAATTTTTTTTTTCTCGTTTCCTTTATTATAGAACGTTGTGCAACTTTTTTTATTTTATTAATATTATATTCAAGATTATAAATTTTTTTTTTTTTTTTTTTCGATACATAGATAATAATATAGATGGCGCCAAAGTTCAGTAACAAAAAATTATGATGCTCCATGGCCCGGGGTTAATCTCGAAATTGACAAGTCTGAAACAAAAAATTCAAAAATAATTTTAAAGATGAAGGTGTCTTACATCGTAATTTACCACCTATTATAAAAAAAAGGGTGTAAAAACAAAATGGCGGATAGGTGAAATTTTTTTTTCTAAAAATCATGTTTTTTTCCCCTTTTACCCTTATCATTTTTTTTTTCTTTCAAATTTTTTTACAATTTTCTGGTAAATTACGGTAGAGGACATCAAAATGAACAAAATTCACTAAATTTTAAAAATATCCGTTGTGTAGTTATGGAGAATAAGTCTGGGCCGATTGAGAAAACACCATTTCTAGAAAATCACTTTTAAAGTTTTTTTGTAATATTTGTATTGTAATATTTTTAAAAAAATTAAGTTTCAGCCCTTACAATTGGTTAATCAGCAATCCCTGGTCCATATAAAAGTACTCCCGAATCAATCATTTGTTGCTGTTCCTCTTGCTGAGCAGTTTGCTTTGCCAAGCGAGCTTCCTTCGACGCCGCGGTACTCGCTTTATTGGCCATCTCAATGCGTTCCTCATCTTTTTTTTAAACATAATCATACGCAGAGTGTCCAATTATGCATCCCATTACCTCCAATATTTTCAAGAGGGACGTTCTACCTTCATTAAATATTGCTAATGAAATATTAGCAGCCAACTCAGTAACTTCTCTTCCCACAAACGTATGTTTGGGAACGATAGCCCAAAGTGTTTTATATATGTATTTTAATGTTTTATTATATGTTTAATTATATATATATATATATATGTATTTGAACAGAATAACGGTGTTGAGAAGCACACCTGCCGAAACTCGTCAAACCAGCTGTCGCGCACCGAAAAAGCGCATGCACTAAAATTGCCACCAATTTCTTATTTTTTTGAATTTCGTTATAAAAATTTAGGATATGATTTCTGAAGGTATAAGGTATCAAAAAATGTAAAAAAAAAAAACGATTTTTTGAAAATTATAACCGGTAATAGTCCCTTAAGGAAAACGATAAATGACGGGGCTCTTGCTGCTGGAATAGCTGCAGAGAGGAAACCGCCATCGCACGATTTCGTATAAGCCACTTTTGGTGCACCCATGGACACCTCCTTCGAGGTGAAGAGCTTCCTATTTGTGAGACTTATAACACAGATTTGTTTGTGTTACACGTTTCAACTCAGTGTGTACAGATCGAGGATGTCACGGAGAGGTTAGGCCTGTGCTATGACCTGTCAGTTGCTTTAGATGACGAGAGGGTACTCATGGATAGGCTGATACTCTTCCCGAGAGAATCGAACCTACTGTTTTATGTGTAAACTCTTGCACCTTATCTTAATGGGTTTTATTATTTTCTGTAATATACGATGGTAATTGGCCCCTATACAACCCGTTACCATCACCCTGCACCTGTTCAATTTTCCAAACACTTTTATCCTATTTATTTGTGTTTGTCCGTGCAAGGATTCTTTTATTGGGTATGTGAACCGGTTTTTATTTATTAATTTATTTATTAATTTATTGTTTACTTTATTGTTTTTAATATACTTGTGTAACGCGGAACATGGCAGTTTAATGTGGGATTTTAAATACGGAAATTGGCTCTCTGTACATTTTAGAGCAAAAATACAATAATAAAAAATTGTTCAAAATCAGTTTTTATTTTTAAAAGGTGCGAATTTGATGCCATAGAATGTATGTAACACTAGATATTTGGAAAATAAAATATGAGGTTTTCGTCAAAATACATATAGCCATGGAAATAAATCATAAAACAAAATTTTAATGTAGTTCTACTCCAAATATCAACAGTGCACAAAAAAGTATAAGTTTTTTTTTTTAATTTAATGGCCTCTGCTGTGGTAATTAGCCAGGACAATTTTATATTTAAGAAAATTTCCATATCTGAACGGGATACGAACCCGAGACCTTCGCAACGCAGAGCAGATGTGTTACCACTACGCTACGCCGGTCGGCAAAGTATAAGTTGTCTTTTTTTTCTTCTTAACTATGACTTATCTCCGTTTTCGCTCCCATCAGCGAATAAATGAATCACACAAATTGAGACAAAAGATTATTTTAATATACTGATACTGGCGAAATGGAGAAATAACAATGAAATTTATATTCTCCAAAAAATGTCTCCATTCCCTGCCAAACAATAACCTAATCTATCATAAAAAGAACGCCGAACATTATCTAGTTGATCAATCTGGATATTTCTTATCACTAAAAATTTTTGATTTTTTAATATCCTTAAAAAAATCATTTAGCGCTAGATCCAATCAATGTATCAGGAAATACTTCATCAAGTTACTGTCTGTCCATCATTTTATTATGAGCAGGACAGCCATCTACTATATTACTATTTTGTTCTATGTTTTATTTCCACGGCTATCTGAATTTTGACGAAAACATCATATTTTATTTTCCAAATATCTAGTGTTACAGACATTCTATGGCACCAAATTTAGACTTAATAAATACTGTAAAAAAACTGATTTTAAACAATTTTTCATATTTGTATTATTGCTCTAAAATGTACAGGAGATCCAATTTCCTTACCAATTTATCCAAAATCTCATGTTAAACTGCTGTTAGGCGTAAATAGCTAGAGCCCTGCGCAGATAAGCTTTTCTGTCTCCACATCCGCAAATCCATGGTCCGCATCAGATCCGCATCCGCAAATCCATGATCCGCATCCGATCCACATCCGCAGCTTTTGTAAATAATAAATCCGCATCCGTAAAAATATCCGCACAACAGGTTTTGCTGGCAGTTTGGCAAGAACTAACATGTTTCGCCTTATTTGGTAAAAACTGCTCTAAAACACTACTGAAAAATTTTGGATTTAAACTAAAACTAACCTAAGGTACGCCAAAAGTTTTGGGGCCTAGATGCGCTAATAATTTTGAAACCTAGAGAGAGACAAAAATTTTGGGGAGGGCTAAGCGTCCTTTTTCGTAGGGAGCAGGTAACGTGCTACTCATGAAATACATGTTGATAGTACTGTCAAGTACCATATTAATGTCAACTAACATCTCACGTCAGTTTTCCTTTTCCGAGGTGAGGAAAAAGTAATGCAACGTGGCTATATTTTTTTAATAGTATTATTTATAGTATTTTTTTATAGTATTCTTTATAGTAGAATTTAAAAAAAAAGTAGAGAAAAGCAACATATGCCCTTTTTTATTTTTTGGAATCAGCAAGACTTTTTACTTCGGGTAGAATAAAACAATTGGCAGGTAAATTTTCGAGAAAAATGTATATAGGTAAATTTGGATATTAAATAAAACTTACTAATCAGTTTTATGTAAAAAAAAGCGTTTATTAGGTATAAAAGCCAGAATTACAGCAGAGATAGGAAGAATTACATCGAAAGTGTACCAAGCAACTTTTGTCCAAAATATTATTTTCTATATACAATAATAAAAAAAAAAGTTATGTTGATTGTCTCAACACAATCTCAATCATGGACAATTGTCTTAATAACAATAACATAGAGTGAGACAGAATACTACAAAATATCACATGTGTATACAGACAACCGAAGGTAAGCGAGGCTGCGTAGTCAGAACTAGAGATGGGAATTTCGGCTCAGTTTGCGAAACTGGATCAATGGATGTCGTTCAGATTGCTGAGCCGGCTCATTGATCCGGCTCTGTGATCCTTCTAAATAAACATCTTCCCGAGACACAGGTCGGTCAGTTGTCGGTCGTTCGTTCAATACGGTTGTTGGTTTGCAATATGTAGGTAAAACGTCGGTAAGTTAAATAAATAAAACTATTTTTATATAGTATGGTTATAAGAAAGTACAGACTAAGCATATTAGTTTCAAATAGACTGCCCTTCAAATTGATGACAAAATACACTTTATGATAATACATTACAAGCCGAGTTCTCGCGAAGTTCAACATGACATCGATTCAGATCCGGATCACTCCGGCCACTGCTCACAATTGCCCTATCAGTCGTATCCTTGAAACTTGAAACTATGCAGTGAGCCGTGAGCCGGCTCATTTCAATTTGGTGAACCGTGTCACTTCGGTCAGTGTACTGAGCCGGCTCAGTGAGCTGGTTCGTGCATAAACGACCCATCTCTAGTCAAAACACAATCGCGTGTTTCTCTGAAAGTAACCGAAGATTTAATGTTCACGCGGATATTGTGGATATGCGGATATGTAATTTTATCCGCATCCGATCCGCATCCGCATGGTTTAAATGATAATTTATCCGCATTCGCGGATTTGCAGGGCTCTATTAAATATCCATAGTTGCTGTGCGTCAAAAACTAACGAACTGACCTGTGTGCTCATGTCTACCTATATATTTACTAACATTGAAGATACCGGCAGTGAACCGCACATCACCAGTTTGTGACAGTATTTATGGTAAGACTAGGTATACAGCTCAAAGCAAAACATGCCTTATATGGAGTTTCAACACTTTCGTGTTGAGAACAATTTTACTAAATTAACCAAATCGAAAATTCCTCAGTGTTTATGGTTTAAACTCCCACACAACATAATTTTTTTAAATTAGATATTCTCAATTGTGTTCTCACCATCGTGAAATTTATAATATATTACCGCAACTGTTGCCATTTATGTGTATTTAATCTATTCAAGTTTAATATTACTTTAATATTTTTTGTACACATTTATTTCTTAGTACAAGAAAACAATACTTGTCCATCTTTTCAAAACTAAGCAAAGAAACATATGAATGATGGATAAATAATCCTATTAAACTGCCCCTGAACCGATCCTGGCGACTTGATAGGATAAGCCATGATTGATGACAACATACAGTGAACAACCGCTACCCTCGGGATTCCGACCTAGAACTAATGAGCCCAGTGAACGGGTTAGGGGACCCTATGCAAGTAGAGACAATTACACAATTCTAAAGTCACAAAATATTTGACGGGTTGACTTTAGTTCTAAGGTTGAATATGGATGCGTGTTGGTCACGTTAAATTGACGTCACCATGAAGAATTGTGTTCATTATTTAAATTTGTGGGACAAGATAAATTTTACTTTGCAAATGTACGTTGTAACATATTACCGTGCAGTCACAGGGAAGCTGAAGACCGACATTATATAGAAGTTAAGGCCCGTAAAATGATTTCAATTAACTGAGATGGGTAATTATATTTGTGGACTAACATCATAAACTATATTTAAATTAACATCTTTGAAATACTGCACTTCTACGACTACACATCCCTGTCAGCGTCTTTTCCACAACTAAAAACACAGTTTGTAAGTAGGTACTATTTAGAATCGCTTTTGGATCAGTTTTTGATTTTCTTTTTAACTTGAAGAGTGAGTTATAGTGTTAAAACGGCTAGGCGGGTAGCTACTTTTGGCTCAGTTTGTGGAACCGGATCATTGGAGGTCATTCAGTTTGCTGAGCCGGCTCATTGATCCGGCTCATTGATCCGGCTCAGTGATCCGGCTAAGTAAAGGTGTCCCAGAGAAACAGGACGGTCAGTTGTCAGTTCTCCCACCATTCAACACGGTTGTTGGTTTGCAATATGTAGGTAGAACGTCGCTCAGCTGGCTCTTGCATTATATGAACAGACAGCAGAAAGCGGCATTGTTTGGTTGAGTGGAATAAATGCGATAAAAACGTCAGAGTATTTCCGCTTCATTACCTTTATTGTTGTAAACATTCTTAGTATGAATTCAAGACGTAAATTATGACTTATTGACAAATTCTTCTTTCTCTCTCTCTCTCTCTCTCTCTCTCTCTCTCTCTCTCTCTCTCTGTCTGTCTTCCTCATTATCTTGTTATAAAGAAATAATAAAGTTAATAAATAAAAATCTATGTAACATTTTTGCCGGGTTAATAGTAAACAAACAATTCACTTTATGTAGCTAATTTAAACCAGATGTGTTAAGTTTATGGCGATGTTTATTACCCTTATAAATTGGACATCTGGGATTTGGGCAATATTTTTAATATTTTTATATAGTATGGTTGTAAGAAAGTACAAACTAAGCCTATTAATTTCAAATAGACTGCCCTACAAATTGATGACAAAATATACTTTATGATAATACATTACAAGCCGAGTTCTCGCGAAGTTCAACATGACATCGATCCAGATCCGGATCACTTCGGTCACTGCTCTCAATAGCCCAATCAATCGTATCCTAGAAACTTAAACTATGCAGTTAGTCGGCTCATTTCAATTTGGTGAACCGTGAACTTCGGTCAGTGTACTGAGCTGGCTCAGTGAGCCTGTTCGTTCATGAACGACCCATCTCTAATAGCTACTGTATAGCATGAACCAGGGCCGCGCATACCAGGGGTGAGAAGGGTGCACCGCACACGGGCGCCGAGTATTAGGGGCGCGTGAAATTATGAAAAATATTGTTCCAGTTCTTGAAATTAGTGCCGAATTGTTCAACGTTTCGTTACCGTATGTATCATATATTTATATGTGTGTATGTAAATATGAATCAAAATTATCTTAACATTAATTAATTTTCAAGGGCGGTAATTTTTTTCTTGCACCCAGGCGGCAAATATACTTGGCGCACTCTTGGCAAGAATCATTACCCAGTGGTTCCCAAACTTTTCCGGTTGCGGACGCCCTTAATGTATTAAAATTTTCCCGCGGTGCCCCAAGTCAACACATTCAATCAGAGCCGTAACAATGTTTTCCCTTGGCCCTTGGCAAATGAAGTAAATTGATAAAATTTATTTCCCCAAAAGCAAAAAAAAGGTCCTCACCTCCCAAATTCAAGTGAACAGCAAAAAAAAAAAACAAAAAAGTCGTGAATCTTCGCGACGCCCAGTTTGGGAAACGCTGCATTAACCAATGAAACTCTTATAACAGCTTATATTTGCATTTTTAGGGTTTTGTAGGTATAACCATCAAAAAAAACCTTACAACGTAACTCATTTGTCTGTCTATCAGTCTATCTTTGATCGGCGTATAGGAAAACTATAAGGAGTTCAAAAAACACATCACGAGATAAATGTTAACAAACATGTATTTAATGAAATTTTAAAATTTTGAGTGCATATCAAATGAAACCTCTTAATACGCAGATAAACAAACTTTTTTTTACGATTTTCGCAATAATATGTCAAAAAACTTGTTCCCCACCTTATTTCCCAGAGGGGTTGATCTAAAAATCTAAAAACAATCTTATAATCTATATTTCTGGAAACCAGAATATGTCCACAGGAATCTTTGATCACATTAGTTTTTCGAAAAATATAGTTTTTTGTGTCAAAAAGATAATATTTTTAAAATGAATTGTGTGGTACCAAAAGAAAGCTCTTAAGACGTTGATTAAGGAACAGGAAGTAGCTTTTTAGAATTTTTTTATTTTAATTATTGCAAGAGGTTAAACTATGAATCTGAAAAAAAAAAATAGTAATGTACAAATCATAAGCTGGAAACGTACAAGAGGAATTTTTGATCAGATTTCGTTTGGATATTATTGCAGTTTTTTTGTTTTTGACAAAAATAATATTTTTTTTTTAATTTACGGCTAAATTACTGCTTATAATGTTAGGGATGTTTTGTTATAATATTATTTTGTTTGTTAGTTATAGCTAAGGTAAAAAAAAAACATAATAGAAAACAGCTGAGGATCGAGTACATGTGTGGAATCTCCTCCTACGTCTTGTTTTTAAGGTAACAAAGAGGAATAATCATGATTTATAAGTAATGAAATACTTATAAAACAAACATATTGTTAATAGTGAAAAATACGTTTCTGAAATTGAAAAAATATGAAGCCATTTATCAATATATTTCTTATTAATTTAATGAAGACAGATACGAAGCAAATACTGCCGTGATTGTCCAGTGTGTACACTAGGATGATTAAGTAAAGGATGCGCTATTCGCATGCTAACTAGGGATGGGAAAAAACATCGATGTATCGAAAACATCGATGTTTGTTTTAAAAACATCGATGTTTTTACCATCGATGGTCAGCTGGCGATAGTATCGATAAAACATCGATGTCTTCTACCGATGTCGATGTTTAAACTTTGAAATTCAGAAACTACCGCTAGTCGCTGAAATCTTAAAAATTTAATTTTTATTAAAATTAGTACACAAAATATAAACGCCATCTATTGTGATATAACAATACTAATAGTGTTAGTTCTTATTCTTCATAGCAGTTAGCAGAATACGAAAAAATAAGAAGAAACTTCTAATTTTTGCAAACAATGCGGACGACCAACGACACAAACACACTTTTTCTTTTTGAGTCTTGTTGACACTTTCCCAGTTGTTATTCCTCCAATCCCTGGATTTTTGTAAGTTGTCATTAGCTATTTTGAAGTTGGCTTTTCCTGAACAAAATGATCAAAAGCTTCAATTTATCGGTAAAAGTAACTAGAATTGAAAATCTAGTTCCGCCTAAACCAAAGGAACAGACTTTATTTCAACTTAAAAAAGTATAAAAATAATTGTGTATGACAGTGTTATTTTTATGTTAAATAATATAAAATTAACATTAAGATTTCTATATTAGTATTGTAATAAATTCCAATATTTCATTTTCGAAATGTAAAAATAGTAAGGTTTGTTCCTTTGGTTTAGGCGGAACTAGATTTTCAATTCTAGTTACTTTTACCGATTGATTGAAGCTTTTGATCATTTTGTTCAGGAAAAGTCAACTTCAATGTATAAAAAAATATCTAATGACAAATTACAAAAATGAAAATTGCGGTTAGTTCCGCCTAATCGTTTGGAATAGACTGTAGGTACAAATTAGGATTATTATATTGGGTATAATAATGTTAATGTGAAATTAATTACCATTAAAAAGGAATATTTCTATTTCAAAATCTAATAAATGCTATTTGTGTATTATATGTTACTTTTTTCGTATTTTATCGTTACATTATTAAATAAAACCTATATAATATAAATAAATGGCTTTTTTTAATGTTAATAAAACATCGATGTTTCCGATACATCGATGTTTTTCCTTCGATGTTTTTTCAACATCAATAGTAAGCGCCGATGTTAACATCGATGTTAAACATCGATGTTTTACCTTCGATGTACAACCCTAATGCTAACAGCATTGACGATTGTGTGGAAAAGAATGTTGAGAGAGAAGACAATATATGTCAGTACGCTCTAACTACGTAATGCACATGTGCTAAATTTGTTTTGTAGCGAATGTATTTTTAAATGAAAATAATTATGTTTCCTGCAAATTATTCTAAAATCGCGTAATTTCACAGCAAATTTTATAATATTTTTGAGAAATGTGTATAACACGGTGTTAGTTTTTCTACGCATATTTTTCATAAACATATTTTATACAAAATATAACAACGTGTCAAACGGACCTAAAACTAAAGTAAATGTGTATTTAAGATTTATACATATATATATATATTTTTTTATTTAGAAATATTCTCGTCTTCAACTATAAAGCTGCATTCACACTTCCCTAATTATAATTATACTTTTGATTTATATTTATATAAATTTATACTTATATAGATTTATACAAAATAGATACAACATCAAAAATAAGACAATTAGGAAGGATATAACTGGCGAAATAAATCTTAGATGAAGAACTGTGATTATTTTAGCAAATTTAAAAATGAAAAATGTTAAAAAAACGTAGATTTTTAATTCATTTTATAGTAACTTGTTTGTAACAACAGATGGCATCACGTACTAATTAGAATTATGATTTGGTATGTATGAATGCTCTCCTAAGTCAAAATATAACTCTTGATTATAATTGTAAAATGTAAATATATGTAATTTGGTGAATGCAACTTAATGGTTGATTTTTATCTAACTATAAGGGATGTAGCACATGCACATTACGCATAACGGGGGTACACAGTACGGCGATATATATCTTTCTCACTCAGCACTCCTTTCCACACATTTTACATCTGAATAGCTCATCCTTTACTTAATCATCCTAGTATGTACAGCACACATAAGAGGCTCAACAAAAGGGTGACATTTGGCATCAATTCTCATAGAATTCTACTAGTAGAGGGAGGTCTTATGAAATTTAGACACGGGCGGCATTTGGGTTCAATTTTAGAAGAAGGCGGTATTATGAATATTTGATGACACCGAACGGTAGCCCTGGTTGGGACGGGTATTAATCTTAGCACCTGAACAGCGATAATGGTAACCTACGATGGCGGTTTGAGAAGTAACTAACTTGCTTTGATATGAAGGACATAGGGTAATATGGCCACATTCTTCAAAACCACTTGGAAAATATCTCTAATCTCACCTTAAACAAACTTAAACTCAATCTTTCTAAATGCAAAATTCTGACATTTACACGAAAATCTGTGGAGGCACTTCTAGGATCGGTCGAAACGTCAAGTTTGGCTAAATGAATTTAATAATTTCATTGTACTTCATGGTACTTACTTGGAAAGGCCCTCTACATAGAGGGTTCCAAGACTTGTGAGTGGTATCAAGTCTGAAAACCTAAAGGATCCGCCGGTCGGTTGCTTTGATTCTTTATGAGAGGAATAAGGGTGTTTGAATTAAAGTCTGCATTTTACTTAATCTACGTTTAATGTTTAGTTCGAATCGAAGGTTATTAATTACATTAGAAGTTACAATTTAATGCTGGCTGTAAAATCCCATGAGAGACACTCAAGCATAAAAATCTCACAATCACCGTTATCACCTCACTAGCCGCTAAACACCTCACAACACTGACAGTGTTTAACCCGTTAACGAGCTTCGTTTATTTCATTAAACTGTCCTCAACACTTCCAGATTACTTCTGGTTTACCCACTACACGCTATCGGATTTCTCTACCAAAAATGCTTGACTCCTTTTGTCTCTCACAAGATTTTTCCAACTCTTTTCTTAAACTAATAATCTGGTCTCTGGCCCCCATTTTTTGTCGTTGTAAAAATAATCAACTCTTCACATTAACAACAAAACCCTTTTATAAACTTATCTTGAAGACTCATATTTTTATGACCAATAATTTATAAACCCAAATAATTAATTTTGACTCTAATTACTACGAAGTCCATATCACTGAAAATATATGGTCGCGTATCACCATCTATATAAACATTTGACCATGCTATTTGATATAAACAATAACGTTCTTTCAAACAAATCATATAATATACGACCGTCATTCACTCCGTATCTTTTAACACTTAACTAGAAACATATATGATAGCTCAAATAATCTTTGAGGATTTTTATCTTAATCGTTTCAGTACTAAAGGGATTAATTAATCCCAAGAATTTTCAAATCAACACTGAACTCTCAAAATGCATTGTTAATGGGTTTTAATTAACCCGTTCAGTTTTTGTAGGTTATAGTATGTGATTCATGCACTGTCTTAGTAAAAACTGATAAAAGGAGCCGCTGTGAGGGCTGTAAGAGGGAGAAGAGGGAAAGACGAACAAAACATATTTGCAAGGCTTGCAACATCCCATATTGTATAAGTTGTTTCACCAAATGTCATACATAAATTTATTTCTTATTTTGTGTTTTCTATAATAAATGATAACTTATATTCACAGTTTTATTATTTTTTTATATGTCTTCAAAATTCAAAACTGTTGGGTTCAAATTATCCCAGCACTAAACACTGTTGGGTTCAAATGATCACAGCTAGGAAAATCCGATTTCCATTAAAAATACAGTATTGTTGTCAATATATGTTTTAAACAATTTGTTATACTGTCCTTTAAGTGTCTTATCTATTTCATATTGCTTATAGAAAAAAGTAGTATTGAAACGGTTAAAATAGAAAATAGTTTTTATATTTGAATAATTTGACTATTTTTTAACTAATTGAATAATTTTATTTTAAATGATAATGAAATTTTATTTCTGAAATTACCACTCCCACAAATCTAACCCCACTATTTTCCCCTATTCGGTACTTAATCAGTTGCTTACTCATTGCGAAAGTACCCGGGATCTAGGCATTGAGTTTGGTAGTAGACTTACTTTTAACTCACATATAGATACGATTTGTTCTTCGTCCTAGAAAATGCTAGGACTTATTATCAGGAATTCACGCACTTTTTCGAATATAAACGTTATCTTCACACTTTGCATTAATTCGCTCTAAAATTGAATATTGTTCAATAGTATGTGATCCCATTTATGAGATTCAAAAGAATGCCATTGAAAAAGTTCAACATAAATTCTTAAAGTTCATCTACTTTAAAGTTATGGGATCGTACCCCCTTTCAATCTTTCATATAGTACCCTTCTGAATATTTTTTCCACCAAATCTTTAAGTGAGCGTCGTGAGTTAAGCTCTACAAATTATCTGAAAAAATTAGCATCAAATCTAATTGACGATCCACTTTCCTTTCAACAATTAAATTTCCACATCCCATCTTTCCGTACAAGGCATTCCTCACTTTTTTATCTTCCCCAGGCACATGCCAATCTATTCCTTAAATCGCCATTAAACAGGATGTGTTCATATTATGAGCAGAATACAATAATAGAACTGTTTTAGTAATTACTCATTTTTTGTATTGTATTTTCTTATGTTTAATAGTTTTTAATAAGTTTTAAGTGGGTTCTTTGAGGTCTTCCAAATAGTCATTTATGACTTCTGTGATCCCTCCATTCGACACAAATCTTTTTACATCCAGGAAAATTTTCAATTTCTGGAATCAGAGGAAACTAAATTAGACGAGTACGATGGATGTAGAAGAATGTCAAACTTCAATTCAGCCAATTTTTGTTGAACGACAACGCTTAAATAAGCTAATACATTGTCATATATACATTAAAAAAATATATAACATAACTTAAATTACATAACCTAAAGTTTTTTATGAAAATCAACTGTTTTTTACTATTAGGCAAGCGTTTCTCTCCTTTTCTTCACCATCCTCATCCATTTTAAGCCGCTTCCGGTTTCCCTAAGTATCTTTTCCAGTCGCCCTGGTTCTTCCCCTATTTCCGGGTAGCGTCGCAAGTGGTAGAGAGTTTTTAGCTGTTCCCTGCATGTTCTACATTTCCTCTCTTTTTCTCTCTTCCAGAATTGGTTGGCTGCTGCCTCATGCCTGCATCCAAATCTCGCTATGAGATTCCGGTGTTTGTTGTTTTTGTTCAGGTACTCTGATAAGGTTGTTACTTGTATCTTATTGTAGTATTTGTTGTACCTCGTTGTGTCGATCCTGTTTTGTCGCTCTTGATCTTGAACTTCTCTGTCTTTTTCCGCCAGCATCTGCAGGAAATCTTTTCCTTCTTCTTGCACTCTCTTTATTTCTTCTAATCCATATCCGTTCCTCTCGTAGTATTTACTTTTCTCAGTTCTCCAATTTGTTTTGGTATTTCTTTCCCTGTATCTTCAAGGTTGGAGCCTGTGACTTCTGATTAATGTATGAATCGTGTACCTACTTTGCTCCTGACGATACGTATGTTGTCGCTAATAATTTAAGAAAACAACGTTAAATGTGAACGTAATAAATGGCGATCCAATTTGGACTCTAGAATTTGTTTTTTTTTTAATAAAACACAACGTATTGGAAAAATCCGAATTTTATTTTTATTAGCGTAAATTACAGACTTGGCAACTATTTTTGAAATATGATGTCGGCCAAATGCCCTCCACGACTCCGCTGACATGGTACCATTCTTTTAGCGAAGTTTTCCAATAAATACGGTTCGATTTCAGCAATTGCACGTCTGATGTTCTCTTTTAGTTCTGGAATCGTAGCAGGCTTGTTGACATAGACCCTTTCTTTCAAATAACCTCAGAAAAAAAGTCTAATGGGGTTAGATCGCAGGACCCCGTTGGCCAATTGATGTCGCCCTTCTGAGAGACAACATGACCAGGAAATTTGGTTTGAAGTAAAGTGAGCGTTTCACGTGCTGTGGCTCCGTCCTGTTGAAACCACATGTCATTTAAGTTCAAATCGTTGGTTTCATTGAAAAAAAAGTTGTTTAGCATCTCCCGATAGCGTACACCATTGACAGTAACAGCGTTACCAGCTTAGTCCTCAAAAAAGTACGGGCCAATGATTCCTCTAGCCCATAATGCACACCAAACAGTGCATTTTTGTGGATGCATTTGTTTCTCGAATAGCATGTGGATTTTCACTATCCCAGATGCGACAATTTTGGCGATTAACAAACCCATTCAAAAGAAAATGAGCTTCACCGCTCCATATGATTTTTTTTGCAAAAATCAGCATCAACTTCTGCGTTTTCTAAAACCCAGTTTACAAATGTACGGCGTTTCTGGTGGTCCGCTAATTTCAGTTCTTGCGTCAGTTGAATTTTATACGCATTTAAATGTCTTTTTTTTTAATTCTTTGAATAGTGTCATATGAAAGATTCAATTGTTGTGAACGGTGACGGATTGACCTGCCTGGTTCTTTTTGCACACTATCGCGTATACGAGCAATATTTTCACCTGAACGACCTCTGCGTTGATAGTGAACTCTTGGTGTATCAATAAGCATACTTGTTTCAAATTTTTGCTGTAGTTCACGAATTGCACGCTCACTTGGAACATTATTCCGTCCAAAAAGTGGTCGAAGTTTTCTTCGCGTAATCGTAACTGATCGCCTGTTTTCATTATAAACTTGCACGATATATATGAGTTGCTGCACAGTATACGGCGCCATGAGAAATTTGCAATGTGTTTAGATACCAACTGTAAAAATGCAAACTTCCAACATTCACTGAACGAAAATGGCACGCAATTCAAATCTCGGATTCCAATTTGGATCACCCTTTACATGAATTTCGTTTGACTCGCGCCCACAAATTGCATTATAGCATTAGAACTTCTCCACGCAGAAAAAAAAAAAAAAAAACGCTTGCAAATCGGATCAGAAGTTCCCGAAATAATTATAATATTATTTTTTTATTTCTATTGATGTGCTTGAACAATTTGGGCGTGTACATGACTCCAACCTCCTTCGGTACTACTCTTCGGCACGCCACTGCACAATTAATAAAAGGGCGCAGTTTGACTAGTTTTACCCCGGGCCCCAAAGCAGCTTGCGCCGGCTCTGCGCCTATCTCTAATATAAAAGCTGTAAGAGAATTATTAAAATAACATTGAACATTATGTGTACATCATATTTCAATCCGGTTTTGTAAAATGACAGTGAGTATTCCATACAAAAGTTTTATCATTACAAAATACATAAATTACCATATTCCAATTGAAAAAGTACTGATATTGTTATATCTGTCCGTTAGTGTCAATGATGTAAAAACATTTGATGTAATTTAAATTAAATTTAATAACAGCAGAGAAAATAACTGTATGCACACAAAGTTTATTGAACTATCAATAAACTCAATTCATTACATAATTATTATGCAAGCAATAATCGCCAATAATTCATATGTATATAAAATATAAATACATATCAAATTTAAACATCACTAAATAACAATCAACATAAACTGTACTTTGTTTTAATAAATATACGGCCTTTGACCGACGAATTAACCTAACCTAAACGACGTTATTTATCTCGGCTTGATTTACACGTACGCGCATTACGTTAATTACAAACGATTTGATTCGCTTATACAGAATACCCAACGCTGTACGTTCGACAAAGATGCAGTTACGTGACGTTTATGGGGGTGAGAGAGACGGCAGGTAGAGTAGATAGCATTATTACCAACTGATATCGACCTATTCGTGTTTATCGTAATGTAATCGCATTATTGGACGACAGATGTGAATCGAGCTTTACAAATATGTTTTTTATTCGGTTTGATAATGACTTTATAGCACAGAAGAGTTCGAATGAATACAATGAATATTGCATTTTATCGTTTAAAGTTGTCAAAGTTTATACCGGGAGATTTGTTTAATATATATTGATCATGTAATCTCATATTGGGGAATTTATAAATAGGACGCTGTTATTAAATATAGCCGGATGTATGGTTTTATTTATTTTTCAACATATTATGGAAAATAATTTCAGAATAACTTTAGGTATTATAGTTGTCGTGGCTCCGTGGTAATACGGACGCCTCCGAGCACAGGGACGCAGGTTCCAAACCCCCAATCTTTTATATCTTTCGATATTGTGCAGATGACCTGGATATTATTTCAAATAAGGTTGAAGCCGTAATATACCTTTCTAACATTATTGATGTCGAAGCTCGTAAAGTAGGACTCATCATCAGTAATGAAAAAACCAAGTATCTTATTGTTAGAAGATGCAGTCATGAGAACACGACCGACTTAAAAATTAATGACAACACTTTTGAAAGAGTTTCTACTTTCAAATACCTGGGCACCATGATAAATCAGGTGAATATGATACAGCAGGAAATTACGCATAGAATTAAAGCTGCTCTTCAAAACGAAACTCTTATCTAGGAATATCAAGATCAGATTCTACCAAGTTATAGTACGTCCCGTACATATGTATGGCTCCGAAACAAATGTACCCCATTTTTATTTTATCGTAAATAAATAATTTATTAATAATTTGTATTCAGGTTTACTATGGAATATATTAAAAATGTTTTTTAGCTGAAATTACAATATTTTCAATTGCAATTTTTTCATACGTCCAACATTCATAAAATCCTGTTTCATACTAACCAACTAAATTTCTAGCAAAGCATAGTATACGCCCAACCTGATACGTCCGTCCTGTCCGACGTACAGATTCATACTGAATCGGGTGTTTAAGCGTAACTGCTTTTGCAAATATCAGGGAAATCACCCGAGTTGACTCCGCTTTACTAAAAAATAACCAATAAAATTCATGAAAAATAAATTAATTAATATTAGGTGTTTAAAATAAAAAATGAAAATAATATTTACCTACATTATTTCATAAGTAGGTAAATAAAGTATTTATGGTATTTATAAAACTCAAGAACGATTATTTTATTCAAATTTTGTGGGGTACATTTTAAATAGAACGCTCCGTAAGAGTTAATAGTGAATGGAGAATCCGTAAGAACAAAGATATCCGAGAACTGTACTCAAGGCCAAGTATCACCTAAGAACTCAGAGGCAGACGATTACAGTGGATAGGACACCTTGTGAGGATGAGGGAGGACAGAATGGTTAGGAAGATATGGGAAGGAAGATTGAATACCCGTCGACCAGTGGGAAGAACTCGCAAGAGATGGGGAGATCAACTAACCGAAGATCTAACAAGTATTGGTAGACAGGGTACTTGGCAAGACCTGATAATGAATAGATCGAGTTGGAGGGCTTATGTGAGTGAGGCCAAAAGTCAACCTGACTGATAGTGCCCAAAGAAGCTCAACAAGCAAATTTTTATTTTTGAACAATCAATTTTTTCAATGAGATTTTCGACAAATATATGTCAAAAAATTTGTCCCCCACAGAAGCAGATAAAATTGTTGGGATTTTTTAATTTATATTTTATTGTAATGAAATTTCGCAAATTATTTAAATTTAGTTTAAAAAAATAAATGGAAGCTTTTAGTACTCAAATAAATTATAAAAATGATTATTAAAAAACTTTTTAACAAAAAAATATTCTTAGACATCCAGCATTCTGTTAGCTTGTTACATTTATTAAATACCTACAAAACCCTGAAATGTGTGAAAATTCACTTAATTTTTGGCACTTCCATCCTTTCCCATTTCCACTCTATAATTCTTATTACTTAAGTGCAAATTTATCGTACACTTAAATATTGAAGTTTTAAATCAGAAATTCTAAAACTAGGGTGCAACCCTAAATAGTATATGAAACTTTTAAATAGAACCAAACTGAGCGCAAGAGTAATTTACAGATTTCACGCCCTATTTGATATATGTTTTATTGAATTTTAATTTAAATTCGGAAATGTCACTTATAAATAATACATATTATTATTATAATCTTCAGCGTTATTTGGTTCAATAATGGACATACACACCCTTTTTTGGTCGACTGCTTTCCTTCAGCTTTTGTGATGACGTGAAGTTGATTATAGTTACTTACGTACAAAGAGCCAAAAGAAAAAGTTTACACTTGCGGAAGAAGTTTGTGGCCCGACGCATAGCGGATGATCTTTATTCGTCCAAGGGGTGTAAACTTTCTTTCGATCTGTGGTACGTACAACGTTTTACGCACAACTGAAAATTTTGTATTTATGTTAAAATCAAAACTATGGTCTATTTCAAAGTAGAAAAATGTGTGTAAGAAGATAGGAGCTGTTTGTCCTTGTTTCGGATTGGTTTAGATCGTCATCCCTATTACACTGTTAAAATATTGTTTTTAGTCCAAGTTGACAGATGTTCAGTGTCGTACATTGGAAATATATATTATTTATAATATTTAGCTTTTTTCATATATTTTGTTATTATTTACATATTTAGACTTTTATTTATATTCTTGGCGTAGATTTTATGGAGAAAATTCTCCATGTAATTTGTTTTTACGGTAATAGGTAAATATTTTTTGACACTTGACAATTAACAGATCAAGAGAGAGGACTAATGTTAGGCCAAAAGATATCCCAGCTGATTGTACCCAAAGAAGTAGTTATTGATATAATTTTTAGACCTTCACATATACATATATTTTTACCAAAAAACCCTTATACCGTCATTTTTTCGTCTGTCTGTCTGTCTGTCTGTCTGTCTGTCTGTTCGGTAAAAATTGTAGCCAAACGGCTAAACCTAGAGACTTGAAATTTGGCATGCTTATACAACTCTTTGACCCGCACATAGGAAAAATACTAAAACATCTAAAAAATATACCCCCCTAAAAATATAAACAAATACGTGCTCATCGAAAACAACAATATTTTTTTTAAATTCTGAGTAGGGTATCAAATGAAAGCCCTTAGTACGTGGATTAACGATCAAATTTTTATTTTTGCAAAATAAATTATTTTGATGCGATTTTTGCCAAAATTGTGCAAAAAAAATTTGTCCCACACCCTGTAGCCCAGATGGTTTAAACTAAAAATCTAAAAAATTTCTAAGTAATGTATATTGGTGTGAACCGAAATAGTACAACAGGAATTTTTGATCAGATTATGTTTTCGGAAAATAACGCATTTTTTGTGATTTTTGGTTCACAAAGTATAAAAGTTATACCAATGTAAGACAGTCACATGCAAGGCGTGCGATAGCGAAATGGGTTAGAGCAGTGGTGTGAAACGAAGGATTTCGAGTTCCAGTACGGAGTGAATTTTATTTTTTCTGTTTTTTTTTTTTGCATTTTTATTATGTTGAAATTATTTTGTCAAATTGACAAATGATGCATTTAATTTTTAAGAGCGTAAATTTAATAACCAATCTTATTATATGATTAACAGACGATAAATTATTTTAAAAATATCGTTCATTTTGCCGTGATTACTACAAAGTAAAATTTGTCCTACACACTCAGCATACCGCCTTTACTTATTATATACCTGCGAAACCCTGAAATGTGTGAATATACGCACTTCACATCAATTTTTTACAATAATTCTTTAAGTAAGAAACTTTAGCTCTGAAAATATATTGTTTGTTTTATTGCTTTATTTAAACTCTTTTAACCAAATCTCTCTTTTTATATATAGTACATAATTTTTAAAATTAATATTTTTTTAACTTTTTCAAATTTCCCATTAAACTGAATTTATGTCGTATAAATAACGTATAATCCGTCTCAATTTGTAATACGAAACTAGATCTGGTTACTTTGGTGACTGTTGTGGTGTAAACAGACTTTGGCGTATCTGTGTGAACCAATACTATGATAATATTATAAATGTATTGTCAATATGCAACATAAAAAATTAACTTTCCCTGTTAGTTACGTATTACAAAATGAGACAGATAATAAGTGTATTATTTGCCTTGTTTATTTCAATATAGCAATAAACCTTTTTTAAATTAAAAAAAAATCACTTGCTAACCCAGTTACTACGCCCATGCCCTAGTTGTAACTTATTTTAAATTTTCCGCTATACTGTATTTATCCAGTGTAAATCGTACTCGGTTCGCAGCGCTATCTACTTTTTTTTTAATTTGAAATAGACCATAGTTCTTGGACGTCTTTTGTAATATGTTACGATGGTAACAATAACATATTGACATATATGTGACAGATTGTAAATAGACGTAGAAATAAATGCTTATTTGTGCTTGGATTTGTGTGTTTTAATTGATATTATTACATACGCTATAAAGCGTATATCATTTATTTTTAATATTTTACGAATTATTTGAATATAACGTAGTTCTCTGTTACTATGGAATTGTTATGTGGTTGTTTACAGGGGTGCCGAAGTGTATCTGCCGCCATGACGCGACCATCGTTTTACCGCCCTTATAAAAGAAGACCGAGTTTAAAAGTAGCAGAAATCTAATTTTACTATCGGTACATCAAAGAAAACTGATTGTTTCAGCGTTTAATTTGGACGACCATCAAGTATACATATTCATTCGCAATTATTCCGCGCACAATAAATCACCCAAACAAATCGCACACTGGTGGGCTGTGCTAACAATTAAAAATCAGCTGTGGCCACCACAGGACCGACCGCCATCACAAGGTCCTTGTTTAATTTATGCTGCTTTATCAAAAAATGTCCCAAATAAAAGTTGTTAGTTATTGCTTTTATAGCAACTTTTGTTAAATAAATTTTTTCGAAATATTTCTCTGTTGTGAAATATTCGCAAAAATCTTAAAACCGACACGAGTAAATTCCCATTTCTAGTTAACCGATTTTTACCAAAAGTTGATCAACTCGTGCCATTGATGTCAAAAGCTTAAATATGTTTCATAAAAATCCTTTTAGCCTAATCTGCTCTGCACGTGTCCACAAACAGACAGACAGACAGACAGACAGACAGACAGACAGACAGACAGACAGACAGACAGACAGACAGACAGACAGACAGACAGACAGACAGACAGACAGACAGACAGACAGACAGACAGACGGACAATAAAAATAGTCAAAATGTTATGTACGGACCTCAATTCGTGGAGATTCATCAAAATCTCGAAATGTCAAAATCGGTATGATCACAATACAGACGATTCCGCTTAATTGGGCCACCGCTTAATTGGGGCAGCCGCTTATTTGGGCCAAATCTCAAAGAACAGAAACCAAACCAAGGAACCAACAGTAAATTTACATGTTTAACTGGGACAACATTCCGCTTAATTGGGACAGTTAAGATCACAGTTCATATTATGTTACACATATTCTCAAGAAAAAATATGTACAAAGAATTTAATATTACAGCGTTATTTTATGCAGGAAGGAAATGAAGGGAGCCTTACATCCGCACTGAATACCTGTGCTGATTTTGTAGAAGTGAAATGTTACAAAAACAAAAGACAGACTACACTTGACGCATTTTTGCATTGAATTAAATTGGATGTACCTATTTATTATTTTATTTTGGAATTTATTATTATTTTTTCTTAAAAGTTTATATTTTTTGGTTATATGTAATTTATAGTTTTGTCCAAGAGTTTATAAAATAAAATTATTGAAAGAAAAATATGCATTGTTTAATTTTATGTGAAATTCGCTTAATTGGGGCAACCGCTTAATTGGGCCAAAATGCTTAAGTCCCGATGTGTCCCAATTAAGTGGAATCGACTGTACCTATATATATGTTGACGATCGGAAAAAATATGGACCCGGTTTTAGCGTGTCGTTAAATAAGACGCTTAAAGAAAAAATAAAATAATGTTTAACTTATTAATTATTTAGTGCCCTACATTCCTAAAAATGTGCCGCCCGGGGGTGTTGAACCCATTGTGCCCCCGGGTTGTGTTGACTCTTGTGGTTGGTTATGTAAACAATAAACGTAAAAACTAACCTATAAATTTGTTAATTGCTCTAATTACTATTGTAACTTATATTGATGAAGAGAATCTTGTACTATTTTATGGTTTGTAATTATATTTATAATTTTAACAAATACATTTTTACCGTTTTGGCTTGTTTTTCTTAACAATAAATAAATGAGAAGTATAGAAATTGCTAGTGGCGGATTACCGAACATACAAATGAAGCAGTTGTTAGGTTATGTAAAGGCATACGATAACTACGGTGTCACTGATAGACTAAGATAGCCAATGTGTTTATATGTCTGTCTCATCAAAACAACTCACAAGCTATAAGTTTAGAAAATTATCCACAATCTACAAAAAACAACGTAGGTATTAAATTTAGATGTCTGAATAGTTTAACGCGTTACCATATGAAAAACTTGTTAGTGACAACCAACAGACTACAAGCCGTAATCTACAGTCTATTGATTTAAGAGCTCTGAATGCAGCTTTAGTGCTTCAGGCCTCTGGATAACTTAATCCGCCACTGGAAATTGCAATAAAGAGTAGTTTGCGGATAAGAAATGTTTTTAATTTGTCTTGATTTTTTACAATTTTAAGGATTTTTTTAAACTAAAACAAGTTGGTGGACCCTCCCCCTACCCGATCCTCTTATCCCGGATTGCAATTCTTAACAAATGTCACCTTATATATGAATGAAAAAAGAATCATGTACTGTTTAGTTAAGGTGGTTTTAGTTAAAGTTTCTTTTGTTTAATAAATGACGAACTCTCAAAAGGCAAGAATTTTCTTATTAAATACCGTAACCTTTTCAAAATCCTCCTTTATTATTATAAGATATTACTTCCTCTAAAAGCCGTACAAACGAATTTCATCATGAACGAATACTGCATTGATTACCTGAAATATTAAACGAAATCGCCAACAAAAAACTATTTTCTAAAAAAAAAGACTCTTATAAAACTCTTTCATGCGTAACAAAATTCTTCTTTTCTGATCACAATTCTTATTCTCGTCTCGTTTCACAGTTCTTATTTATTTCTTTGATGCGATCAATTCTAAGTTAATACCAAGTCACTTGTGCATTGTCACACACTCTTTTGTTCGCTCGAACAAAAGGAATGATGGGTATTCAGAATGGATGTTCTTACAGAGAACTCATACCGGGTGCTTCACAAATGAGCTATTTCAAATAACTACATGTGGCCATTCATACACACTAATGAGTCAATGTGTTACTGAATATGTGATTAGATTTATAAATTATCGCGTGAATAACATTAATCGCCTATAGAGAAGATAAATGGCTTGTAAAAAACGCCGGATTTCCTCGATTAAAGCATACGTTGATTGTCATTTCAAATGAAGCTTGATTATTTTCAAGCACGGCCGACGTTGGCTTACACACAATCTGTATTTCTGTATATCAATAGCAATATACACACCCTAGGGGAAGAGATCTCGCGGTCAAAAGTTTCTCCCCCATTATTATTAATAAATTAATAACTATAATTCTCATCTAGGTTAATTTGTGTTTCAACTAGAGGCTTTTCCAATCGTTTCGACGGAACTAACTAGATTTTCATTTTTGTAAATTATCATCAGTATTGTAATAGATACATTTAAAAAAATATCTACACGGAAAGAAATTTATACTTCAATATTAAAAACACTCGTTTTTGATTTCATATTAATAGTATTTACTTTCATTCTAAAGAAATTGCGGTTAAATTCAAAAAATGTCGTATTTTTGTACTTTTAAAATATGCTTTTGATTTGAGTTTTTATTTTAAATACAAATACTATTATCTTAAAAGAACTGACATTAAAACAAAAGTACTTACTTTCATATAAAGATCATTAAAGCCTGATTTATAATAACTCCATAGCATAGCGCATACGTAATAGAACAATGGATTTGACTCTTCAAAACATCTGTTTGTAATAAACAGAATAAAGAAAATGGTGTAATTTTTATGCTTATGTTCCATAACATATCTATTATAAACCAGGCTTTACACTTGAAGCTTATATTAAAAGTAAAGTACTTTTGATTTGAAAGAAGAACTATCAAAATAAAATCATTGCTTTTCTTTTAAAAAACTATACTTTTATTTGTATTTCATTTGTAATTTTAATTTAAAAGTAAAATTTTAATTTTAATGTCGTATGTTTTAAGATATAGTAAATCAATTGTTAGAATTTCGAATTAAAAGCACTTGCTTTTAATTTTTTTTTGCAAAGTGGGGGAACTACATATGTTTAGCGATCCTGTTTAAACCTGCTCGTTTGGTTTTGACCGTTAAATGAAGTGCATTTAAAGTGCGTGCATATTTGTTTCATTTTGTCATTTACCTATATATTTAAAAAATGGACCCAGTTGAGAATAAAAATAATTATGAAGTGGCTTAAAATATAGGAATAAATAATTAAATACATTGGCAGACCTAACTAATAATACAACAGTAAATGTATAGGATCCCAAAGAACAGGAGTTACACAGTTTTCTAGAAGAACAAGGCGTCCACGAAGATTATTATTATTTAGAATATAAGTACTTTATCTAGTATTATTATCTATTTAGTGATTAGTAAATAATATGTAGGCTCTTTTCAGGAAAGCATATTACCACACATTAATTATGTATCTGTATAGCCCCCCATTACACATTTGCAATATGAAATATAAAAGTTTATTTAGTTGAATAATTATCAATCAATTGAATATGTAATTTAATTTTGTATTTGAGGCGCTGACGTTGAAAAGTAAAAAAATCGGTTTTTTGTTTTTTCATCGAATACCTATACATATATTAAATGCACTTGTCAATGGCGTGGAAGGAGAAGTAAGTCAACACACACACACACACACACACACACGCACACGCACACGCACACGCACACGCACACGCACACGCACACGCACACGCACACGCACACGCACACGCACACGCACACGCACACGCACACGCACACGCACACGCACACGCACACGCACACGCACACGCACACGCACACGCACACGCACACGCACACGCACACGCACACGCACACGCACACGCACACGCACACGCACACGCACACGCACACGCACACGCACACGCACACGCACACGCACACGCACACGCACACGCACACGCACACGCACACGCACACGCACACGCACACACACACACACACACACACACACACACACACACACACACACACACACACACACACACACACACACACACACACACACACACACACACACACACACACACACACACACACACACACACACACACACACACACACACACACACACACACACACACACACACACACACACACACACACACACACACACACACACACACACACACACACACACACACACACACACACACACACACACACACACACACACACACACACACACACACACACACACACACACACACACACACACACACACACACACACACACACACACACACACACACACACACACACACACACACACACACACACACACACGCACGCACGCACGCACGCACGCACGCACGCACGCACGCACGCACGCACGCACGCACGCACGCACGCACGCACGCACGCACGCACACACGCACGCACGCACGCACGCACGCACGCACGCACGCACGCACGCACGCACGCACGCACGCACGCACGTACGCACGAACGCACGCACGCACCTACATTTGTAATTTAAAAATAATAAATAATAGGGAAAAATATATTTTAAATACTATATGCATTTTATTCAACATAATATACCCACATTTAATTTAGGTAATAATGAAATGCTGTTGAAATAAAGGTAATTTTGTTTTTGATAAAAAAACTATAACTTTTAAATTGAGATATTTACTCTTTTATTTTAATTCTTGTTATTTAAAACAAAAACAAATATTTTCAATTCAAAAATACTGCTTTTGATTTTTCAATATTACACACCTTTGAATTAAAATTATTTACTTTTAAGTCGAAATCCGGTTTGTCATTGATTTAAAAGTGATGTACTTTTATATTAAAAGTAAAATATCTGTCAAAAGTAGGTCTACTTTTAAATTAAATACAAAGGATGTCGACGCATTTTTAAAAGCAAAACTTTTAAATTTACCTGCAATTTCATTGATTTTAAAGCAAAATAAAGTATCCTTCTCTATTTGAATCTACTCTACATAATATGAATAGAAAATACGTTTTTGCTGGGCTTTTTTCTCGGCCGTAAACAATATAGCTAACCATTTTGACAAGATAGCAAATTTCAGGTTAAATGCTTCATTCTATATTAAATTATAAAGTAACTAAAAACTAATTTAGCCCGGTCTTTTATTTATGATTAATAATCACTTTTTAATACGAAAACAACAAAATATTGATAGCCATTGTGTTCGTCGTAATTTCCGTCAGAAAAAAATGTATGCTAAAATTCATAAAGCCTCCTTCCTTTAGTCTTTTTATTCAATGATTGCAATGTATTATTTTTCAATAAAAAATCAATTTTTATATTATTTCGTAACATTTTTTAATGTAGGAAAAAGATGTAACAGATGATCGCATAAGAAAAATAATTTAAAATATTTTTTCAATTTAATAAATTAAAAATATCTTTATATATGACAAGTAATAAAAAATAGATATTACAAAGAAGAAAACAAAATTATTTTTCTCTTATAACCTAGTAAAGACGTTGTTAATAATTGCAGTTCTTGCAGCAGTATGCATTGCATTAGAAGCGTCTCCAAGTATTTGAATTTCTTCTTCAATAGGAGTTTCGTATTTAAATAACATTGCCATATTACGAGTATGTACAACACAATATGCAATTATTGCTGCTCGACTTGTAACAATTTTTAATCCTAATCCCATAGACAAACAGGGAAATTGTCTTTTTAAAACTCGATGTGTGCTGCGTTGTAGTTCTGTTCAGGGTAAGGCTAGGGTTACACTGTATCCGTGCGTGCGGTAACGAGTGTTTACCCTGAACGTTCTTGTCCTGATCCGGGGATGGGTGGTTTCAATACATACGTGCGACTTGCGTGCGGTTTCATTCAAATTTAACTATTTTATTTTAAATATCTGTTACTGAACAACTAAAACATATAAAACAATATTATTTATAGTAATAAAACAAATTATTTTTGTTATATGCATTTTTAGATGAATATTTGCGGAGTTACAGGGTTATCTTGAAACATCTCCATTATTGTTAACAGCAAAAACGTGTATGACTCAAATTGTTTAGAATAAAAAAACAAAAATTATTGTCCGAAGTACTTTTTCATCTGGATGAATAATAATTTTTACGTGAATCTCGAAAAAAACAGACAGACAGAAATTAATTTTTGTTGATTTTTTTGGACAGAAACAACCTATTTGTTTCTGTAGAACTTCAAAAAAAAGAAGAAAACAAAATAAATAAATAAACATATAAATAACGAAATAAAAAATCCCCATTTTTATGCAGCAGCATATTAACAATTCTATTCTTCTTCTAATTTTGTATAAAAAGTCTTTGGATCAAAACTCATATTTTTGACCTGCTGGACGCATAAAAAAACAAACATGTTTGTGCGTCGACGCAAGTTACCGCACGCAACTATGCATGTACTGGAACCATGCTCATTTAACTTCGTGTGTTTGTTTTGTTGTCAGTTCTCGTGCGTTAAAAAAATCGTACGTTTCCGCATCCAATGTAACTGCACACTTAGTGTATGGGTTGCGTAAAGGAATTAATAACCAACTACAAGGATCTCCGTAATCGACCAACAAATTAAAGGATATTATACGCGTTTATTATTCATTTAATATACGCGGACGAGGAATCAAGTGCACAGCAATGTCTAAAAATCCATCTGATGAGTCGGATAACAATTTGCTGGAAAAAGAAAACAACTTAACGAGGTAATATTCTATTCTAAACTTATACACATGTCTTCTAATATATGAAATTTTATATGTAAAAATATTTTCAAAACTTATCTAAATAACAGAAACCAGCGAGATAAAATAAATAATCGTTTGAGTCATATTTTGCAGATAATACATGGGGTACGACAAGGTTCTGTTCTGGGACAGCTTCTTTTTATTATATGTATTACGGATTTGTTGAACTTAGACTTTGTGGATACCTATATATCCTGTTACCCTGATGACACGGTACTTTATTTGACTGGTTCAACGTGGAATGAGGTGTAGGCAAAAATATCAGCTTATCTTATGACTATAAAATTTTGGCTTGATAAAAATATACTGTTTTTAAATTCTGCTAAAACTCACTTTATTACTTTTACATGCAATAAATAATCTTATCCCTCTGATGACAGGTGTATGCAATTGTCGAATGGCTATAGCTAGAACAGAAAGTTTGAAATTTCTAGGTATCTGTATTGATTGTCATTTTAGATGGATTTCTCACATTAATTATATTACCAATAAATTACATAGATTTTATTTCTTTTTAAAAAATCTGAGAACAGTTCTCTATAAGCAGATGTTGATAAAATTTACTGTGGCTTCATACAATCTACTCTGACTTAATTACATGGAGATTAACTAAGGAACACACCTGATCGTTGCACTAAATATACTGCTTAGGACTGAAACATAATTAAAAAAACATCTCGGTATTCAGCGTTCGCTCTGTACACGAATATATTTATAAATATATTAATAATGGTATACTTATCTTTCCCAAAGACAACCATGAAATTAGACTAAATAATAGAAATATATCTCTAAATTTTTTTGCAAAAAAACCAATAGGACAATCTAGTTTTATGAGATTATGAGATTATTACTCGTCAACAGTGACGGATTTATAATATAAAAATTTCAATTGCTTGTATCTGTATTTGGTTTTATTGTTTAACGTGTCACCAATCAAGGGACAGGGTGTCCCCAGTTAGCCAATCGCGAGAACCTTAGGAAAAAATGACGTCACAATGTTATCGACACTACATTCTTAGAGAATAAATCTGCAAAATATTTTTCATATCGGTCAAATGATAGAGTGTTTAGAGTTTCTCGTTTATGCCTACGAAATCCTAGACATTTCTATATGTTATTTTATCCGCAGTTTCTTAGAAAATAAATCTGCAAAATATTGTTCATATCGGTGAAAGCATATAAGAGTTTCTTATCTAGAATTTCTGGTTTGTGCCTACGAAACCCTAGACATTTCTATATTAATTATATTCGTATATTCTTAGAGAATTAATCTTCAAAATATTGTTCATATCGGTCAAAGGATATAGGAGTGTCTAGAGTTACTTGTTTATGCGTACGAAATTCTAGACATTTCTATATGTAATTATATTCGAGATCCTTAGAGAATAAATCTGCAAAATACCTGTCAGAGACAGGGTGTCCCCAGTTAGCCAATCACGAGAACGGTGATTTTATTAAGGGTTAGATTAAGTAAAATTTAGCGCTATTTTGACTATATATTCCCGGCACTCATTAAATTCTGAACCAATAGAAAATGTTTATGTACACGTGCATTCGAAGATAATATTCTAATAAAATTTTACGATTGGCGAGAATCTCAAAGCATCAAATATTATGAAGATTATGTATTTGAAAATTTAGTCATATTAGAGCCATGATGTGTATTATCAATTTTTAATTTTTATTATGTTTATCTAGATTATTTTGCCCGTTTTATATAAACGAGATACATAAAATACCTATGTACAAAAAAATACTATCATACATAAATAAAAAAACTAGGAAAATCAAATAGTCAAACAAAAAATAACTGATTTTCTCGTAGTTGACTCATATTTATTAAATATAGTTACAAAATATTTACTTCTAAAATACATTTTTTATTTATTCAAAAGAACACTTAAATTGACTTAAGCCAACCCTTAAAATACAATTTCTTTTTAATCAAATGCACACGAAAATTTACTTAAGCCCACCCTTAAAATACAATTTTTTTATTTATTCTAATTCCCACCAAAATGTACTTAATCAAACCATTAAAATATTTTTTTCCAAAGAACACGCAATTTAATTTATGCCAACTTGTAAAATAATTATTTTTTATTTTAAACTAAAGAAGACTCTAGCTCTTATAGTTATGGCCCCAGTTGTGAAAAGCCCGAATTGTGTACGGCCCGAATTGTCCATTGCCCGAGTTGTTAATGGCCCCAGTTGTGAAAAGCCCCAATTGTGAACGGCCCGAATTGTCTTACGGCCCCAGTTGTCTGGTTACCTAAAAATACATACAATGCTTAATTTCAAACCACGCCCGCGGCACCTCAGGTAATGAACGGCACCCACTATGAGAACTACTGTCCCAGATACATAAATAACAAAATCTGCCTAGAAGCCTAAATTAAGCAAATCCGGCTCTGTTTATGCTAAAAGTTGTCTATCCAAATCAATGGAATTTGTATAGGTAAATGTCAAAGAGCATTAAGCAATGAGAACACAACATAACAATCGAATAATGTTAGACAATTTAGTCTCCAGACAAACGAAAACTAATTGTGTAAGATAACAGCATCCTGTTTTTAAGTACATTTCCTGTCTTTATTAACAAATAGCACTAATGATCGAGCAGATCTATCAATCCTTTGGCATACCTTTTATTTTAAGTGACAAGCAAAGGTAATTAGTACCTCGTAACTTGGAACTCGCTATCTAAACGAGTGTTTCTTGGCCCAACCCAATGTGATAATAAGGTGCCTTTTTCAACAAAACACGTTCCATATTTTTATATTTAATGAGTTAAGAAAACTTTTTTGGCAAATATGTTCAGGCAGAGTTTGTTAGCGATGTTTTACGAATGTTTATACAGTGGAGCTCATTCTAAATTTGTTCAGGTGAAAGAACTTTATTTGCTTATATTTTTAGATGATCTTGAATTTATTTTTGAAAATTTTCTTTTCGAGTTTATTCATCAATTTTCAGAATTACGATCATAATGATAAGAGGTTTGAGGACTGTATCGATTTGAACGTGAATGAACTTACGAGAGATAGCAAATTGAGAAAGATTTTACCAAATTTTGTATATTATGTTGAATACCATCAGGTCGTCAAGGATGAAATTTGTAGTTAATAATATATCCAACAGCTTATTATTTGACATTGGCTTAATATTTTACCGTTCTGTTTTTTTTTTTTTTTGTTGGTAAGTTACACATCTTCCCTCTTTAAAGAAATCATTGTATGATCTAAAAAATGTCAAAAACTTTTTTTTAAATTAATTTTGTTGAAAATGGAACGGTCGGAAATTCGCACTATTATGAAGTATGAGTTCTTACGTGGAACTACGCCATCGCAGATCGCGCGAAACATTAATAGTATATTTGGCTCTAGTATTAGTACGCAGCAGCAAGCGCAACAAGAGGGGGCTTGTTTTGTTCGGGCGATAATATAGCGGACGTATCACGTACGTTCGTATGGGTAGGGCGGTTAAAATTTAAAAAAAATAAAAAACTACTTTTTGTTCTTTAATCTTCGTCTTAAGAGCTTTCTTTTGATACCACACAATATTTTTTTAAAATAATAATTTTTTTCAACGACACAAAAAAATCAATTTTTTTCCATAAACTAATCTGATCAAAAATTCCTGGTGGGCAAGCTGAGCTGATTCAAAACTTTGGGTAAAATTACGGGAGGGATTGGCTTGAGATTGGCTCTATCACTCAATATTGTCACGAGCCGCCACTGCTGTTATTAGTCTAGACCTGAAAAATTAAAGATTTTGTGGTGATAGTATGAAAAAAAAACTAAGTTTAAAAGACTAGGCAAATGTAACATGATTCAATTCCTCTTACTTTCAATCCAGGATTTTCAATGTTTTTGTCTTTTGTTTACGTTAAGGTTAGTTTTTAATAAACAATTCAAAGTAAAACTGTCAACTGCCCTAATATCACGATGTATAGGCTATTCCAAACGTTTAGGCGGAACTAGATTTTGCAATCTAGTTACTTTCATCGTTTGAATCGTGCTTTTTGGTTAAGGTTAATATCATTTTGAAATGTCATTTTCTTTATATTTTGATTTTTTGTGTCATTCTTAAAACAAATTTCCCATTTATTGATTTTTTTTTTTTTTGCTATTAAAATATGTAAACAAATATTTTATTTTGGACATATGTCCATCGGTTCCATGGTTTTACTGTTGGAATTTTAAACTTTCACAATCCAACGTGAAAAATGAAATATCTCAAGCAAGCTTGATTCTCGTGACAACTTAAGGAAAAGAAAGACCCATTTAGTTGCACCTAAACGTTTGGAATAGCCTGTACGCATGCCAAACAAATATTTTCCAGGTAAGGCTATTCCAAACCTTTAAGCGGAACTAGATTTTGCAATCTAGTAATTTTTATAGTTTGATTCAAGCTTTTGAACATTTTGGTTAAGCTTTGTAAAACATACTTACAGTAAACATTTTTAGGTTAATGTTAATATCATTATAAAATGTCATTTCCATTATATTTTGATTTTTTGTGTCATTCTTAATACAAATTTCCCATTTTTTTTTTTTGTTTTGAAATATGTAAAAATGTATTATATTTTAACAAATGTCATCCCTTTCCAGGTTTTCCCTGTTGGAATTTTAAATTTTTACCTACCAACGTTGGTTATTGAAACATTAAATAACCCAAGCAAGGTTCCTTCTCGTGACAACCTAAAAGAAGCAAATTTCCATTTAGTTCCGCTTAGAGAAAAGATATGATCTACGAGCCCCGTCTCAGTGAAGTTGACCAAACTATCAAAAATAGTGTTTTAAAAGAAAATATTTATATTAGAAGGGAAATTTATGCGTATCAATTCAATTATATAACGATGTGGAAACTGTTAATTAATATTTCACAAAAAAATTAAATCTCAACAAAAGAAACACAAACATGTATTTAGTATTATCACAAAAAGAACAGAGAGAAATAATTAATTTTCTCATTCATATACATTTTTGCTGTTAAGTAAAAGATAAATGAGATATTACAATATTATAAGAACAATATAATCTTCTACTCTCTTTTCCATTTTCGCAATCATAGAACAAATTCCACATTGACTCTTCTTTTTCTTCGCATATTCTACATTTTTTTTTTCCTCAGCTCTTTTCCATATTTTATTTTCTGTGTTTTCATTACCACATCTAAATCTGGCAATTATTCTGATTCGCTCTCCTTTGGAGTGCAGTAAATATCTTGGCTTATCAAGAGTGACAATGTGATGGTACATTGGGAAGTAAGTATAGTTTCTTATTCGGTCTTATGCTGTACTTGACTCTGTACATCTCTCTCGCATCATTTCTATGTAGATCGTGGAATGCTCATTTCTTTCATAATATTTTCTTCTATTTATCTTCCACCTGGACTTGTTTTGTAAATTCTTTTCTCTCTGTCTCATTTCCCGCGAATATTCTCTTAAAACTGTGTCTTCCTGAATGTGTCTTCTTAACCGCTCTTCATATCTCATTGCTATCTTGCCACTCTCTATTCTCATCTTGTCCCGTTTTGTTTCTTCCAAGAGTATATATGTTGGTGTGTTTCGGTCTACTCCTAAAATCCATCTCAGATATTTTTGATGTAGTCTTTCCATTTTATGTTGCTCCGTCCAACCCCAGATTCCCGCACCGTACAACATAAGGTGTTTTACCATTCTATCGAACATAGTGAGTTTGATGAGGAAACTGTTTTTAAACCTTTTTTCACCAACTCCCCACACCTGGGTCATGGCTGCCCTGGCTTTCTTTACAACATAATTTATATGCTCATTCTCATTGTTTGATTGCTGGAAAATACAACCTAAGTATTTATAATTTTTTACTCTTTCTATTTCTTTATTCGGCCATTTCCATATTTCTTCTTTTACTCTTCCGCCGCCTTTTTTAAAAATCATAATCTTCGACTTTTCGGTATTTAAACTCAGTTTCTTTGTTCTCAACTACGTTTCCAATCTACGGTTTTGTAATCCTAATTTTGTTACTGAGAGTATAGCCAAATAGTCCGCGTATGCCAAAGACCAGATTTTTTCCTCCCTATAACTACTCCTCCAGTCTGTTCCTTTGTTAAGTAGTTCTCTAGATCTGAGATATAGAGTGAAAACAGAGTACGGCTAAGTGGGCATCCTTGTCGCAGTCCTTTCTCTGTCCAGAAAGTTTCCGATTCTTGTCCATTTTTTGTCCTGATAGCTTAAGTGTTTCTTCATATAACTTTTTTGTTTCTCACTTCTGAACTACTCACTCCTTTCTTTTTTAAGGTATTTATTTATTTCATTCTATCTACTTTGCCAAACGCGGCTTTGAGATCGACGAACAGAACGAATAGTTTTCCCCCTTTCTTTTCCAATTCTTGGTTGACCAGGTGGTTGAGCACATATATATTGTCCGACATTTTTCGTCCTTTTCTGAATCCGTTTTGTGTGTCTGGAAGTGTATATATATAAGGTTCCTGTCGCTCCTATGTGAAGCATAGGGCCTTCAATAAACTTCCGCCATTTGGATCTGTCTTGAGCTTGATGTTTTAGCTCCCTCCATGTTTTGCCGCTTTCGCTGGCTTCCTTCATGGTTAGTCTACGCAATGTGTCCGTTGGTCTGCTACGTCTACGGCTCCCTTGAGGGTTCCAATCAAGAGCCGTTCTACTGATGGACAAAGGGTTGTTCCTTAAGGAATGGCCTATCCATCTCCACTTCCGCTGCTTTATCAGGATATCTATGGGGCTTTGGTAGGTTCTCTCCCAAAGGCTAGCGTTGGTGATAACGTCAGGCCAAAATATGCGTAATATTCTACGCAAGCAAGAATTGACGAACACTTGAAGACGGTTTATAATGGTCCTAGAAGTTTTCCAGGTCTCACAGCAGTATAGTAGGACCGGCATGATATTAGAATTAAATATTCTAATTTTTGTGGACCTGGGCATACTGCGAAGAGTTCCAAACATTTTTCAGCATACTGAAGGCATGCCTAGCTTTATTAATCCTCATTTTAACATCCTCTTCGGAGCCTCCAGATCTGCATGAGACAATGCTTCCGAGGTAAGTAAAAATTTCGACGTCTTCAATGAGGTGATCGTTAATGAGGAATTTGCCCTGTTGAGTGGAGCCTAATCGCATGGATTTCGTCTTCTTAATGCTGATTGCAAGGCCTACCGATTGCGCCTCCTTTACGAGAGAATCTAGCATAGCACTCATGTTGTCGAAGGTGTGAGACAGAAAGCAAATGTCATCTGCATACTCCAAATCTGCCAGATGAGAAGTTAAAGTCCAGCGAATTCCGTCTCCAGTTCCGATACTCCTTCTCAATACATCATCTAGGACGATATTAAAGAGGATGGGCGACAGAGTACATCCTTGCTTAATGCCAGCGCCAACAGGAATGGGGTCGCTGAGAACGCCTTTGTGCAGGATTTCGCAGGTGGCATCCTGATAAAGGAGCTGGATGAGTTTTATAATCTTAGGTGGAATTCTTCTTTTTCTTAAAGCTCTCCAGATTGCATCTTGAGATAGACAGTCAAATGTTTTCTGGAAATCTATGAAAACAAGGTACAGATCAGTTCTCCACTCGATTGACTGCTCTATGACAATACGTAAAGTATTAATGTGGTCTATGCAAGACATGCGAGGCCGAAACCCTGCCTGTTCTTGACGAACACAGCTATCGAGTACGCGTGAAATTCTATTATGAATTATTTTAGCAAGTACTTTATTGCAAGAATTGAGTAGGGTAATTCCACGCCAATTATCGCAGTTGGAGAGATCGCCTTTCTTGGGGAGCATTAGTCCTTTTTTCCAATCTGTTGGTAGCAGTTCTTCGTTCCAAATTTGCGTTAGCAAGGGGTGCAATATTTTACTGACTATTGTTGTGTCAGATTTAAGAATATCTGCAGGAATGTTATCAGTTCCGGCTGCCTTATTATTTTTCAATTCCTTTATTGCCTTGGATATTTCTTCCACACTAGGTGTGTCCGTGTTAATTCTGACTGGTCTATTGTTAGGGGAGTTCTGGTTGATATTCGTGTGTCTGGAAGTAGATTCTTTTAATTTATTTCTTGTCTTAGTCTTTGATCTACAATCATGGCGAAGATCTTATAAACGGTATTCATCCAAGTTATTTCTATGTAATTTTTTATAATTATAATAAATACTGTAATAATACTGTATAAATACTCTTATAATACTGTTAAAACCATTTATCTTAAATTATATTTACTTTATTTACTTAATATTCAAATACCGTGTAATAAGTCAAGACCTAAAGATTTGAATCCAGAAAAAAAAAAAAAAAAAAAAAAAAACTACAAAAATTAAACTTTGATAGCATTCTAATATGATAACTCTTAAGATGTCCGAATTGACATCGCCGAGTTAACAATCACCGAGTTGACAAACGCCGAGTTGATAATTGGTGAGTTACGTCCCCGAGTTATTCTGTTCCATACTTCTTCTATACAACGGAAGCGATAGTCTTGCCATAATAAATTTATATCCTACCATATCCTTCATCATGATTACATTTATGAGCCAGACATTTTATGCTGGCCATAACAAATATTTGTTCGAAAATATTATTAATAAAAGTAATAACAAAAGACCCCGCATTTCTAATTATTATCTAATCTGAAACCTTCTAATTACAGCAATCATTCAAGCTGATGGACCATTTATCATAAATGCAAATCCATAAACTCGTAGCAGATGAGTCCAGGAAAGACTTGAGTAATTAATTCTAGTTGAGCCACCGATCATGGTTTCGTGTTAAAGTGTCACGCAAAGACAGAGCGTCGTTCACCCCTTCACCTCGCACGGCCGTCTCTCTCCCCTCCTCAACGCTCTCTCAGCAGCCCTTCGTCCTTAAATAATGGGCCACAGCTGACAGGCTACCTCGACCATTGTCTGTGGTTATACATTTATTGTTCGCGTGTTAAGATCGTTGAATTTTAAGTTTAAGACGAAATTATATCAAGCATGTGAATTTGATTAGAGGGTACATTAAAATGTTATTTTTTTGTAGAATAAAATACCGGAAAGATTTTTTTGTAATTTAACGATATTTTTTTAAGATGTTTAACCGACATCAGACAGTAAAATAAAATTTGCCGTGGCCATTGCATCAAACTGATTTTTGATAATTAGTAGAAAAGGACAATATTCTAAGGTGACCATATTTTTTAGTTTAAAATTCAAGACGGGAGCTCATAGACGAAGGGGGGGGGGGGGGGTATTGAAAATAGACAAACATATTGTGCGTAAATAAAATAAAATTCTAACGAATTATCTGAGGTCAAAGCAGCAATAAACAGATCAGGGGCGTATTTAGGGGGGGGGGGCTAGGGGCTGCAGTCCCCTCCCCCTCCTAACAATTGTTAAATATGTAGTTTTCATTTACAAAAATAGAAAATTGTGATACCATTATTTTTTATATCGTATTATGATATTGGGCAATGTTTTAATTTAAATAGGGCTACCATACGTTCCGGTTTGACCGGGACAGTCCCGGTTTTCAGTCCTTGTTCCGGTTGATATACAAATATGTCGGTCAAATTTATTAGTTTATTGATGTCTTGATTTTTAAGATTCAGATTTTTAATTGAATATACAAATAAACAACAAAACAGTAGCTGACTATTTATACTTACAAAGCTATCTTAATGAAAGTCATAGAATGGGAGCTTTTTATGACATGCAGCACCAATTTAATTTAATTTGTTGTGATTTTAATTGATTTTTTCTGTAAATTGCTATATTTCTTTAGTTATAAGAAAGAATTATTTTTGAATAATAGTACTTTTTTTATTTACTGTGATCTTTGTTAGTACATGATATTTTTTGTTAATTGTTAATTTTCGTTAGTTATATTACAAGAAATAATTACTTTTAAATAATTTTATTTTCATTTACTGTGATTTTGGCTATGACTGATTTTCTGTTAATCTTCGACAATAAATAGTTTATTATAAAAGAAATTTAATTTTTTTATCCTATTTCACAAACATCCGGGGGGGGGGATATCATTCACAACTTTTAAAAAATTAGCCCCCCCTCCTTGACAAATTTCTGGATACGCCCCTGAAACAGATTAAAAAATAACAAAGCTGCAGGAATTGATGACATCCCTAGTGAGTTTCTTAAGTTTGGCGGTGAAGGACTTCACAAGAGTCTACATTATCTTATTTTGATGGTATGGAGAAAAGAAGAGCTTCCCGAAGAATGGAAAATAGCTGTGATATGTCCGATCCATAAGAAAAGAGATAAACTGGATTGTGGGAATTATCGTGGGAGCTCACTTCTATGTACTTCATATAATATCCTCTCAAATATTGTTCTGCAGCGACTTGCACCATACGCAGAAGAACTTATTGGCAACTACCAGGTGGGATTTCGATCTAGCCTATCGACAACAGATCAAAATTTTTCATTAAGACAAATTCTTGAAAAATGTTGGGAACATAACACCAACGTTCAAAATGTTTTTATTGATTTCAGGAAAGCCTATGATAGCATTGTACGTGACGAATTTGGCATCCCCAGTAAACTTATCAATATGTCTATGGTGTGTGTCTATGTCTATGTCTATGTCGGGATCCATAAGCAGAGTGAAAGTAGGTAACCTTTTGTCACAGCCTTTTGAAATTCATACTGGAGTCAAACAAGGAGACGCCACCTCACCTTAGCTGTTCAACCTCGTGCTGGAGATGGTGTTACGAAAACCCCAAGATATCAACCAACGTGGTCTACAGCTCAATGGGTGCCACAAGATTTTAGGGTATGCAGATGGCCTGGATATTATTTCAAATAAGGTTGAAGACGTAATATACCTTACTAACCTTATTGATCTTGAAGCTCGTAAAGTAGGACTCATCATCAGTAATGAAAAAACCAAGTATCTCATTGTTAGTAGACGCAGTCATAAGAACACGACCCAGTCAAAAATTAATGACAATACTTTTGAGAGAGTTTCTACTTTCAAATACCTGGGCACCATGATAAATCAGGTGAATATGATACAGTAGGAAATTACGCCTCTTCAAAACGAAACTCTTGTCGAGGAGCACCAAGATCAAGTTATACCAAGTAATAGTACGTCCCGTACTTATATATGGCTCCGAAACCAAGCGAGATCGACAACACCTCATAGTTTTCGAAAATATTACGCAGAATCTTTGGTCCCATTCAAATTAATGGTGAATGGAGAATCAAGAACTCAGAGGCAGACGATTACAGTGGATAGGACACGTTATGAGGCTGATGGAGGACAGAATGGTTAGGAAGATATGGGAAGGAAGATTGAATACCCGTCAACCAGTGGGAAGACCTCGCAAGAAATGGAGAGATCAGCTAACCGAAGATCTGACAAGTATTGATGTACAGGGTACTTGGCAAGACTTGACAATGAATAGATCGCGATGGAGGGCTTTATGTGAGTGAGGCCAAAAGTCAACCTGACTGATAGTGCCCAAAGAAGAAGAAGAAGAAGAACGAATTAGAAGGAAATTACAATAATGAATAAGGCACAGGGCCGGATTAAGGAGTAGTCAAGACAGTAAGTCGCCTGGGGCGCCAGATGCAAGAAGTGCTGAATATTTTGGTTTTTTGCTCAACAAATATTTTTGACAGCAATGAACAACTTAATTTTCAGCGCCCTTAAAAATTTTGTTCAACTGGCTAGTAACAAATTTTTGCGTAATTCATATTATAAAGAAGAAAACGGAATATCACAAACCATTTTCTTACAAAAAAATTAATAAATAAATAAATAAAAATTAATCACAGTTCATTCTGTTGTAAAAATAATATTTGAAATTTGAAATGTAAATGAATTCAAAATCCATGTTTAATCGACACATTAATATAAGCAGTTTTGTAAGAACAAACTAAGAGGGAATTTTGTTTTCAATAGTTTGCACCTTTGAAGCTGTATGTCATGTTGGTATTAAAAAATGTCACTTTTTTAAAATGTCGAACCATTCGACATATGTCATAATGAAAAATGATATCTTAATTATAATGATCACAACCTAAAGTCGGTTTTACAACGTAAGGAATATTTTTAATTGACATTTAAAGTCAGTAACACACTATAAAAGTATTTCAAATTTTTTAAAAAAGTAGATAGCGCTGCGAACCGAGTACGATTTACACTGATCAAATACAGTATAGCGGGAAATTTAAAATAAGTTACAACTAGGGCATGGGCGTAGCAACTGGGTTAGCAAGTGATTTTTTTTTTAAATATAAAAAAGGTTAATAAGATATTGAAATAAACAAGGCAGATAATACACTTACGTTATTTAAACGACATAAATTCAGTTCAATGTGAAATTTGAAAAAGTTAAAAAAATATTAATTTTAAAAATTATGTACTATATATAAAAAGAGAGATTTGGCTAAAAGAGTTTAAACAAAGCAATAAAACAAACAATATATCTTCAGAGCTAAAGTTTCTTATTTAAATAATTATTGTAAATAAAAATTAAAAATATATGTACTATATATGAAGGTCGAAAAATTATATCAATAACTTCTTCTCTGGGCACAATCAGCTGGGCTGTCTTTTGGCCTCACATTAGTCCACTCTCTTGATCTGTTAATTGTCAAGTGTCAAAAAATATTTATATGTCAGATAACCTAAAAATTATATAACTGCGTAAAAACAAATTTCATGGAGAATTTTCTCCATAAAATCTACGCCAAGAATATAAATAAAAGTCTAAATATGTAAATAATAACAAAATATACGAAAAAAATTAAATAATTTAAATAATATATATTTCCAATGTACGATACTGAACATCTGTCAACTTGGACTAAAAACTATATTTTAACATTGTAATAAGCAAGGTGGTTCGAGTAGATAGGGAAAATTAGAAACACGGACAAGAGAGACAGATATACAAAAAGACAGTCTGTCTCACAAGATAGCCTGCGATGCGCAGTTGTCGTATTTTGGTTCATTAGCCCGTCCGATTAAGTTACGCTCTATGACATAGCGCCGTCTCATACTACCTTCTATTGCCAATACATAAGCCAGACAGTGTGAGAAGCGATTTATTTTTATCGTAGCTTCGTCAGCTATTGGTATTAGTTAGTTTTATTTGTTGTGTGGTTTATAACCTAAGTTTTCACATGACATTTTGTCGTAATATCTGTCATTTCGTGAATTTAGGGGGTTTAAGTTAGCGTGTTAAAGTTCTTTATTTAGTGTGTAATTAATTATTAGGTTTATTTATATGTCATCATATTTCAGACTGAAAGTATAAAAATTATATTTATTCTCAAATAAATATATTTTTCTATAATATTTTATTTGAAATTGCCGCCCGCTTGGTTAAATGCCGATTAGTACCATCAGAGTCCACGGACGGCCCGACCACTCGTGTTTCCAAAATTTAACATTAAATAAACACCTCTGTTTTATTTGCTCTGTGGTAATAAGGGAGATGTTCTAAACCAATCAGAAACAATGAAAAACAGCTCCTATCTTCTTACACACATTTTTCTAAGGTGACATAGAGCATAAGTATCGCAATTTATTATTACATACACACTTTTTCTTGGACATAATTAGTTTGGATCTATTTAGCAAAATATTATGTTAAACAAGAAATGTGTACATGTTTAACAAATGTAGAATTCTTACTAAAAATAAAGTACATGATGATGCATTCAAAGTTCGCGATTCCACGGTTTTAGTTCCGGATGTTTTGACAGAGTGCAGGTCGTATGGTCAAAATTTTTAACATGGATATGTCGCTTCTTGAGTCTTCTTTTCTGTGGTACATGCACACAAGTTACTGAAACAACATTGAGATATTTCAAAGATACGTTTCTTTATTTCATGTATATTTTGGGAATTTTACAAAAAATATAATATAGAAAGTATTACAATAAATAACTTACAATTTATTTCTGTTCGAGCACTGTCATCGAACCGTGCGCCTCTTCTTATGTCAGCATCTGACCAATTGTTACAAAGATCTTTATTACACCATTTTAATTTACATCTTTCACCGGGCTTAAGGTCGTAGTCCATACAATTTATATGCTCACCAAATACCCAATCTACCCTTGAAGGATGCCTCGAAACTGCATCAGTGCAAGTACGCGTAACTAGTACGTCTTCTCCTGGCTTCCCTCTTATTGTCCTAGCAACACAGTATAAATTTCCTTCTCCGGAACAGGTCTTAGGCGTAACAGGTGCTGTACAGTTTTCACACTCATAACATTTTAATGCATGTGTATTTTGTAAAATAAAGCTAATAACAAATAATGCAATAATATGCATAGTAGTATTCTTCGTATGACAGCTTCACAGCTATGACAGCTATTGAATATTAAATATGTACATGTGTTTATATTCGTTGCTATGAGCATAGAACAATCACATTTAGGGTGCATCGAGTTGTACAGGGTAAACTACATTCACAATAAACGTGAGATGACGTCACACTTGGTTTATTTAAGTACCAACGTTATGATATGTTTTAATCAACATCAATCCATAACTCAGTTAGTACATTTATTTATTTCATGTTGGTAATTTTTTACAGTGATGTCGGTTTTAAATTGGATAGTTTAATCGTTATTTTGACGTCAGGTTGACGTTTAGTGAGAAATTAAGTGAGGTTATATTTTATACTTTTTAAATATATTTGTAATTTAAAAGTAAAAATGCCCAAAGGTCTTAGTAGCCGTGCTCAAAGGATGGTTTTGTCTCTTATTAATTATTTTGAAAGAGAGCGAGACAATGGTGGACCTTTAATGGATGTGAAATGTGTCAGAGATGTGAGTAAATATAAAATTTAGTTTATATCTATGGTCTTTTCACTTGAATATTTCTACAAATAATTGTTAATTAACTTTTTAGAGTTGCAGCTGCTTTATATGTCAGTATTTCTAAAGTAAATAAGATGGTATTACAACAAGCGAGAAATGAAACTGTCAGTAGCCCGAAAAAGAATCGAACACATACTAAATCTGTTGTAGAATTAGACAATTTGGTAAGTGTTTACAACATCCCACTTCACACTTGCGCATACGTCAAACACATGTCATTTGTTTAATATACAGAGATTCTAAACAAGTGGGACTGTGCAGAACTTTTATTTATGTCATTAAACTAGAAGATGGGTAGCTCGCTTCGCTCGGCTTCTTCTAACCAAACACTTACTAACCTAACCTAACCTAAGATAGTGCTTTGTCATTAAACTAGAAGATGGTTAGCTCGCTTCTAGAAACCATTGTTTTAGAGCCACTGACAATTCTTGAATTATTTAGTGTAGTCGTTATGTGCTGCCATCTGTATAAAGTTTGAAGGGGGATATTGTAAACATTGGCCGACAATTTTACAACAGTTGGGATACGTAATGTAATTTATGAGATGTACCGTAATAGTAAGGATACAACATCTCTACGTGAGGCCTCTTAATAAATTAATTTGATTTTAGGGGAGCATGTTACTGTCGACACTATTAATATAAAATTACATGAAAGGAGACTGTATGATGGTGGAAAGACTTCCCTTTGGAAGATTTTAAGAAATATAGGTTTTAAATATAAAAAGGACGATCCAAGACGTGGTCTAATGGAACCTTCCCAAATCGTTCAATCAATATCAAATTTTAGCTTGATTGTAGCAACAGTTTTCGAGATATTGGTCGAGTTAAATTTTAAAAATTGCAATGGTACCTTAGTAAACTACCATTTCTAACAGAGCGATTGAAACCAAAATTTAACTGTTTTTTAAAACTCATAAAAGAGTTGTAGATATCAAATTTTAGCTTGATTGTAGCAATGGTTTTTGAGATATTGGTAGAATAAATTTTTAAAAATTGCAATGGTACCTTAGTAAACTACCATTTCTAACAGAGCGATTGAAACCAAAATTTAAGTGTTTTTTAAAACTCATAAAAGAGTATTAGATATCAAATTTTAGCTTGATCGTAGCAAAAGTTTTCGAGATATTGGTAGAGTTAATTTTTTAAAACTGCAATGGTACCTTAGTAAACTACCATTTCTTACAGAGCGATTCAGACCAAACTTTAAGGGTTTTTAAATCTCATAAAAGAGTAATAGATATCAAATATGATGGGTGATATTTATATTACGTACTTTTATCTGTATATTGTGTTTGTATATTTTAAAAGGTTTTATAATTTGTAATGTAAGTGAACAAAAACAATATTTAATTTTGTATCTTGGTCGATACACTAATATTATATATGATTAATAAAATATATTCTATTTACATTTGTTACGTTCTTTTTTTTTTGTAATTTCAACCTACAGGTCTGTTACGTAGAACGGTTTATTATCATCGAAAAATAATTTTAGCATACTCATGAAATTTACACTTGCAGCTAGTGGCAATAAACTGTTCGACTGGAAATAATATTTGAATATTCATTATTCGAAACAAAATTGTATCTAACATCTGAAATTAAAAAATTTCTATCCGAATAATAAAAAATTTGACTCTTTATCATTGCTTTCCGATATCATTTAGTGAGTGTAGAAAGCAAGCTCGGAGCGTTCGAGAAAAGTTCTAAACGCGTTTATTTGAGCGGTCTGGAGTTAAAAAGTGTGACTCGTAACACTCCGCGTTTGCTTCCCGAACCCGCTGTGTCAATGTGACACCAGGCGAAAAAATAAAGTAAATTGTATTAAAAGAACACGACACATTTCTAAAAACAAATATTTCTGATGATTCTTATACACTGAAATTTATTTATTTTTTTTTTAAATACTACATTACACACTTAATATAATATAAACCATAAATTTCGCGACAAATCGGTTAGAAAGAACTGCTGTGCATCATAATTTACATTAATTCTTTTCCTCCATAGGAAATATTGGTTTTCAATATATTTTTACAAGTTGTTCTATATAACCTAACTTTTTTTGACACTTTACGAATTGGCAACAAGGTGAATTTTTCAACTGTGACGTCATTTCAGAGTTACGGTAAATGGAGTTTAGAGCTAGCGCTGAGCGAACAGTTGATGGTGACGTCATGAATAGAGTACTAACGGAGTGCAGCAACTCGAACATGGAGCGAGCGTTGTTGTGACGTAATGTGTATAAAATTTATTTACAATTTTTGGAGGCGTTTTTACTGTCAGATAGTTCACGTCAGTCATGAATCAAAATTATGTATTTTATACCTCGGTTTTTCGTTGATTTTTTTTCAATGATGAAGAAATTAAATTAATTAAAAATGAAATAATAATTAATGTATTAATTTAATGATTTTTTTCCATTTTAATTTTATGCACGGTGTATTTTAATAATTTTTTTGTGTTTACAGAATGTCAAAAATACACAAAATGGCCGTACTCTGTAGCCATAGAATAACAATATTATTTGTCTATTGTTATTTGTCTAAGGCCCGGTCTTTCCACCTTCAGATAAAGTTCCAGGTAACTATCTGACAGATAAGGTTATTTTTAACTTCATCTGCTGAATAAATGTCAATACCAGTCAGTGAATCCAATACGTCAGTCTCATTATCCGTTAGATAACTATCCGATAGATACATTTTTATAGAAAGAAGGGATGACATTTACTTAGCAGATGCAGTTAAAAATAACCTTATCTGTCAGATAGTTACCTGGAACTTTATTTGAAGGTGGAAAGACCGGGCCTAAGGCTATTATTTTTATTTATAATTTAATTTTAAACTTTTATTTCTTTCCCGCCGTTCCCCCACTTTTTTCCGTCATACCCCATATGCTCGGTCTTAAAACCCCGAAAACATAGAGCGCACTCTAAATACTCACTCGATCGCAAAACGAATGCAAGTGAGTGTACTCCGAGCGTCAAATCGAATGTATCCTTAAAGAAATCTAACTTTAGTTTTTATTTAAAAGTTTTTTTTTTTTACTGAAAATTGTACCTTATCTACAAGGCTATTAGCCGTATATTTTACAAACTCTAGTAGGTATATTTAAAATCTAGTTCTACATGAGGCTAAGAAATGAATTATATTATATCATACAAAAAACTTTTTGTTAATTTGTTCAACATTTTAGGGTTTTGTAGGTATGACCAAAAATCCCTTATACCGTCATTTTGTCGTCTGTCTGTCTGTTCGGTAAAAATTGTAGCCAAACGGCTAAACTTAGAGAGTTGAAATTTGGCATGCTTATACAACTCTTTGACCCGCACATAGAAAAAATACTAAAACATCTAAAAAACATATCCCTCTAAAAATATAAATATGTGCACATCAAAAAAAATTTTTTTTTAAATTCTGAGTAGGGTATCAAATGAAAGTCCTTAGTACGTCGATTAACGATCAAAATTTTATTTTTGCAAAATAAATTATTTTGATGCGATTTTTGCCAAAATTGTGCAAAAAAAATTGTGGAAAAAAAAACTCACACCCTGTAGCTGGTTTAAACTAAAAATCTGAAAAAATTCCAAATAATGTACATTGGTGTGAACCGGAATAGTACGACAGTAATTTTTGATCAGATTATGTTTTCAGAAAATAACGCATTTTTTCGTATTTTTGTTGACGATTTACAAAAACACACTAGACTAGAATACGTATCATGGTGTAATGGTTAGCATACTTACTAGCTACCCAGAATCCTAGGTTCGTCCCTGTCAGAGGAGACAATTTAATTTTTTTTCCATTTTTATTTTCTTTAAATTATAAAATTCTAGTTAAATTTTGGCAAATATTGCATTTATTTTTTAAGAGCGTAAATTTAATAACCAGTTGGAATGTTGGAATTATATTTTCATTCTTAGTGTCATGTATATGAAACCAAAGGGGCGGAGCATATGACAACCAATGGAAGCCATTGGCGCAATATTCAAAATATTAATGAACCTTATATAAAAAAATACTGCACATATTTAGAAACCTAAATAATAGTATTAGGTATTCGAATTAAATATAACAAAAAAATATTTTAACATAAAATTTGTTTTTAAAGCTTTTAGATTAACAGACGATAAATTATTTTAAAAATATCGTTCATTTTGCCGTGATTACTACAAAGCAAAATTTATCCTACACACTCATCATGCCGCCAGATTTTGTATTCGGAAAATAACGCATTATTTTTGGTATTTTGGTTGACGATTTGCAAAAGTTATAGTTATGTAACACACTCGACTAGAATACGTATCATGGTGTAATAGTTAGCATACTTGCTAGCTACCCAGAATTCTAGGTTCGCTCCCTGTCAGAGGAGACAATTTTATATTTTTTTTCCATTTTTATTTTCTTTAAATTATTTTGTCAAAATTCTAGTTATATTTTGGCAAATGTTGCATTTATTTTTTAAGAGCGTAAATTTAATAACCAGTTTAGGGTGACCATTCGTCCCGCATTTCGCGGGACAGTTCCGCATTTTGATTCGGTGTCCCGCCTTATGACATGTCCCGCAAAATGTCACGCATTTTTAATTCTAACTTTTGTGCATTTGACTTGTATTTGGGAAGGAGGTGAGGACCTTTTTTTTGCTCTTTACTTATATTTGGGCGGTGAGGACCTTTTTTTTGCTCTTCACTTATATTTCGGAACTGACGACCTTTTTTTGCTCCGTCCCGCATTACCTTCTCAAGAAAATGGTCACCCTAAACCAGTTGGAATGTTGGAATTATATTTTCATTCTTAGTGTCATGTATACGAAACCAAAGGGGCGGAGCATATAACAACCAATGAAAGCCATAGGTGCAATTTTTTAAATTTTAATGAACCTTGCTATATAAAAAAATACTGCACATATTTAGAAACCTAAATAATGGTATTAGGTATTCGAATTAAATATAACAAAAAAATATTTTAACATAAAATTTGTTTTTAAAGCTTTTAGATTAACAGACGATAAATTATTTTAAAAATATCGTTTATTTTGCCGTGATTACTACAATGCAAAATTTGTCCTACACAGTCATCATGCCGCCTTTACTTATTATATACCTGCGAAAACCTGAAATGTGTGAAAATTCACACTTCACATAATTTTTTTTTGGTACAAAATCCTCACTCTTTGGAATAACAACGTAACTTTTTTTTTCAATTATTTTGAAATATTTTCTTTATTATCTGTCTCGTTTTGTAATACGTAATAACTAACAGGGAAAATTCATTTTTTATGTTGTATATTATTTTACTTTTTTTATTTTATTATGATTGGAGCACAGACGGGACTAACCCAATAAAGTGCACACATTTACAATTTACAGTGTTTACAAGCTACTATGTTACTAATGTTATTACAAAATTATATTTACTTTTTTACTAGATTAAATAGAAAAAGATTGAGGATCACTTATAGTATGCAATTTCTTAAAGTCTGTTCCTCTGGTTTAGGCGGAACTAAATTTTCAATTCTAGTTACTTTTACCGATTGATTGAAGCTTTTGATCATTTTGTTTGTAGGAAAAGCCAACTTCAATATATAAAAAAACAGCTAATGACAACTTACAAAAATGAAAATTCCGGTTAGTTCTGCCTAATCGTTTGGAATAGACTGTAATACATTTTTTCCGGAATTTTTGTTTGGAACAACTGAAAATATCTTAGAAGAGAGAAAAAGAGATTATACGTAGTGGAAAGTCTAATTATGGGCGAGTCAGTGTATGAATTTGTGTTTGAACTGGTTTGATGGAATATGTTATTACTTCTGGTATTGTATGTGGGTATTCGAAACTTGATAAGATGTAGGAGTTCGCTAGAAGAAGTTATGTTACTCTTTGTATTCGGTAAAGCAGGGGTGGGCATTAGATCGATCGCGGTCCACCGGTGGACCGACAAGACATTTTGGGATGACTGCCTTTACTAAGAGGTACATCATAACTGGCCGCACATTACGCTAGACGGCTAAACTTAAAAAAATAGCATATTATGTTATTAGGAGTAGAACGCACTCTTTTTTATGCTGAGCTCAAATGACGCTGCCGAGGCGCAGCCGAGGCTTGCATATTGAGCGAAGCACAAAAAAGGCGTTCTACTCCGAGTGACATATACTATTTTTTCTTCAAGCGTAGTTATTAAAAATTTGCAACCATAAATACTTATGACTTTATAGTTTCAGATGCTATTGCTGCTAATTCCGGCGGTGTACATTGAATTGGTTGAGACATTTTTTAATTTTTAATCTCTATATTGTGTATTTTGTAACTAATCACAGAATGATCACAGAATAATAATAAAGTAACTCGCTAATAACGTAACTAATTTCTGAATTCACTACAAACCACGCTACAAACATATTAAATTGACAGATGTTTTGTTTATGGCGACTGCTGCCATCAGTGCCATCTGTTGATAACTATATGAACTATCATTTTTTAATTTTTAATCTTTATATTGTGTATTTTGTATCTAATCACAGAATGATCACAGAATAATAATAAAGTAACTCACTAATAACGTAACTAATTTCTGAATTCACTACAAACCATGCTACAAACATATTAAATTGACAGATGTTTTGTTTATGGCGACTGCTGCCATCAGTGCCATCTGTTGATAACTATATGAACTATTTACTAGTATAAAAATGTTCACATTTTGTTACTAGTAAAAAAATGTATCATTTCTACCGAATGTATTGAACAATGTAATGTTAGCATTATAATCCGCTTGAAGAAAAACATATTTATGGCACACATAGACGACTTCCCAAATCTCCTTTCATATCATTGCATTATTCATCAGCAGGCCCTCTGTTGTAAAATTCTGAATATGCCACATATTATGGGAATCTGCATGAAAATTATGAACTACATTTGAGGAAAAAGACTCCAGAGAAGAATGTTTCGGACTCAACTAGAAGAAAACGAATCTGAGTAAGGGAAATTGTTATATCATGCAGATGTTCGTTGGTTAAGGCGGGGTATATTCTTACAAAGATTCATGGACCTACTACAAGAGGTAAAAGATTTCTTAGAATCAAAAGATGAAGCGTATGTTGAGCTTAGTGATGTCGTTTGGTTGATGGATTTAGCTTTTGTTGTTGACATAACTATCCATATTAACGTATTGAACTTACAATTGCAAGAAAAAATCAAACAATAACTGAACATGTCAACAAATGTATTTGTTAATACTTTCAAAAACAAGTTAAAGCTAATATCTTTCCAATTGATAAAGAACGAACTAAAAAATTTTTAAAATATTTCTGACGAATTATTATTATTATTATGAGGAAATAATAATTCTTCACTCCGAATTTGAGAGATGTTTACAAGAATTTACTAGACCAGAACAGATTGTTACTCTCATGTGTTATCCATTTGGCAATATTAATATGGAGGATATAACTAAATATATAAATAATAATACATTCTCTTTATCTATTGGAAAATGAAATTCTTCTCCTTCAAAACGACATAATTTTAAAAGCCATAGAACCTAAAATAACTTTTGGAACCTAATGGACGAAGAAAAGTATCTTACTTTAAAAAACGGTTAGTAATTATATACGGAGATATTCAAGATTAGTGGACAGTATGCAGGTTAAGCCTTCTACTATAACTTCATAATATAACTTTAGAAAATGATTCACTTTATATTTATAACTTACAATGACTTTTTAAAGTATTTTGAATTTTTTGATAGTAAATACATCATTTGTAATTATTATATTTGTGACTTTTATTATTATTATTATTATTAGGTTGTAATAAATATCTGGTGGACCGTGACACTTTCAGAAAATTAGAAGTAACCCGTGCCCTGGAAAAGTCTGCCCACCCCTGCGGTAAAACATCAACATGTCAGATAAAATACGACGTTTTTGGAGCGGTAGAATATTTATTCCAAGACAGGAATCGTAGTAGTTATCGTATTGGACATTACAGTACCTAGACAAAATATTATAACCACTTATAATTTTTTAAAAATTCATTGTTTTACACAAAATCAACAAAATAATAATACACCAATTATATTTTTATTTTGTATTTTATTATTTCAAATTATTTTAGTCCATTTATAAAATGTTTTTTAATATTTTGTGTTGCCCCCGTTTGCTTTTATTACTGCCGCAATTCTTCGAGGCATACTCTCAATACATGCCCTAATACAATTTTCAATTTCTGGAGAGCCATGCCATACTTTTTTAATATTATCTATAAACACTTGTTTATTAGCATTATTTAAATCATAAACAAGTCTTTTCAGGAGGTTCCAAACATTTTCGATAGGATTGATATCCGGCGAATTACCTGGCCAGGACAAAATCGGTACTTGTTGTTCTTGCAGGAATTTTTTAACAGATTTAGCAGTATGACATGGCGCCCCATCCTGCATGAATATTGTAGTTGGCGTTCTTCTATAATCATCAAAATAGGGCAAGAAAAAATGCTCTAGAATATGGATATACTGCTGTTGTTGTAATGTCCCGTCGACGAAATAGAGAGGCCCTGGTCCAAAACCGCTAATTACACCCCACACCATTACCGAAGGAGGGTGTTTTACAGTTTTTTGTATGCATTTGGTGTGATATCTTTCTTTAGGGCGCCTTCTTACATAAATTGTTGCGTCGGATAAGCAGTGTAGGGTGGATTCATTCGAAAAAAATACCTAGAAAAAATTTTCAGTTTATTAATTAGAGCAATTAGCTGATCAAAAACACGCTAATAAAAGAATACTTTTTTCCAATCATCAACAGTGAAATAGGAATACTCTGGCAAATTTGAGTCGATTGTTCATCATTCGTTTTGTTAGATTTGGCTTTTTAGTAGGTTTTTTGCATTTTATGTTTGCTTCGCTGAGACGACGTTCAATTGTCTTCTCTGATACATCCGCTCCATAAGTCGACAAAAAAAAATTCACTTCTCTTAAAGGAGCTCTTCTACGAGCACAAACTATCTGGACTATTTTTCTGTCGGTTCTTGGACTAGTTTTTCTTTTTCTTCCAGAATTAGCACGTCGTGTAGGTGTAACGGCAGAATTATATTTAAGTTTTTTTGCCAATTGCACCACAGAACAGTGACTAACGTTCGTATTTCGCGAAATTTCGCGCATTGAATGCTTCCCTGTCTTCAATAAGGCACAAATAGCGGCTTTTTTCTCCAATCCGGTATCTGGTTTTTTACCCATTTGAGCAAATTTGAAATAAAAGACACTTTCAAAAAAAAAAATCTTTACCTCCACTTAAAAAACAATAACTGCCCCAATTTTATTTTAATTTTACTTAGCATAAACTCAAAATACAACCGTTCAACGCAAAAATTATTTATTGAATAGTTATTCTTAAACTTACTATCTTCAAATGATATATCGCAATACAATGCTTTATATTGTTCAAACACGTTTAGATAGGTTTAAACAAGCAAATCAGTCTCAGAATAAAAATACAGAGTTGAAGATGTTTAAAATAGCTTATCTTTTAATAAATACACGATATGTTAAAGAAATAAATAAAGTAGCATATCATTATATGTCGACATTTTTAATAAACAGTTGTTTTTGTAAGTGGTTATAATATTTTGTCTAGGTACTGTACGTTTAAAGCAGAAATACTATGGCTTTTTGCTGAATTTTTTCAAGTTCGAAAATGTATTTGTCATACGAACTATTCCAGATAACGGATGAATAGTTTAAGATACTAGAGACGTACGTAAAGTAAAATTTTAAAAAACGGTTAGTAGTGCGAATTATAAAACCTAACATTTTTAGGGCTTTGCCGCATATATATTCGACATGTAGTTCATAAGAAAGTTTTGACTGTTTCTCGTAAATGATATTATTTGACATTTATCGAGGTTAAGAAATAATTTGTTTTGTTGGCAATAAAGGTATACGTTTTGAAGGTTTAATTGTAGGAGGGCGGTATCCTTTGGCTCTCAAATTGAGCGTTCCGGAAACACTCGCGTTACGACCGAGTAAATCGAAAATTAATTTGAGAGCGCTCCAACTGCTCTAAACCAAATCGAAAACGTTTTTTGCTCGGAGAGCACTCGGAGCACTCCGAAAATACAAATCTAAAACGCTATTAGGTAAAATTTCTGGCACACAGCATCTGTTTACGAGAGAATCGGCGAAGCATGGACTATGAGTACGGGCATTAGTTTATAAAGAATATTATTATTTTATTTATCAAATATTTTATTTTATTTATTGATTTTTATACCATCAAACGTTTATAATTGTATCAATGTCTTTTTTTAATACAAAAAATGTCCTGGTTTTGTCCTGGTTTTAACAATGCTAAATTTCCTGGGATTTCAGGTACTTGTCCTGGTTTTGTGAAAATACATCTGGTCACCCTAGCCAAAACTAATTTCTTAATTAAATTTAAGTAACCTTTTCCATATCAGCTGCTTAATTCTTGTTTATACTCAAAAACAAAACAAATGGCATACATTCAATTTTGAAGTTCAATTATGAAAACAAATATTTCGAATAACTAGCCTGGAATTCTATTACACTAATTTCAAAAAACAAAAATCAATTTAAACCTAATTTCAAAACCCACAGCTTATTAACTGTATAAAATTCTCATTCCGTCCATTTATAATTCGGCAATAAATTAGTGCAAATTGAAACACGTGTTTGAAGTATGTTATTAAACCTTTAGCTACCGCTGCGCTACCACTAGCGACATCTGTTGGAGAACTCTAGAACTAACCTTTTATAATGCAACCATTCAAATATTAAGTGGTTGTTAAGTTAAAAATTGGTTATTTGCGTTATTTTAAAAGTATTATATTATTGAACAATTACAATGTTTAGTTCATTATATATCAGAGCAATTAATAATTTGCTCAAAAATTAATATTGCGTGGAAATTATAAGTTAATAACATCAAATCTTAAATTATTTTAACATACAAATACTGAAATGTATATTAAGGAACAAAAAGTAATTTTTAAAAACTTTATATTTACGCAATTTTTACCAAAAATGTACATAAATAATGTTGACCCACACCATATTACTCAGCGCCAGGTCAAAAATCAGAATAACGCACACTGATAGTATAATCGAAAATTATCAGTTTACAACGTAAAGGTGTAAGAATAATCGCAAGTGCTCCATTTAGAGCGGATTGTCGAGATCTTTTTGTGAAGCTCAAAATAATGTCATTGCCTTCACTATTTATTTGTGTCTATTGTTTATACGCAAAAACTTCCACAGTTATATCACTTTTAGTGAAACGCACGAGCACAACACGCGTTGTAAAAATAACATCCGTGGCAAATTTTTGCGTTTCAATAAATCTAAGAATTGTTCAAATTACTTTGCTGTGAAATTTTACAATCTTTTACCAGAGATTATTATTACACTATCACTAGACAAATTCAAACTTACACTTAAACATTTATTTATGAATAATCCATTTTACACAATTAATGAGTTTAACAACGTCAATTTTGATGAACTTGTATGACTTTGTCCTCTAATATTGTATTGACTGACTGAAAGCAGTTCTTTATATTTGTTCTTTGGTGAGTAAAACTATTACTATTATTATTATTTGGGGTTTGTCAGGTCTTGACAAGCGTCCACTAATCGCAAACTTCAGCAACCTTTAGAGCCGCGTCATACTAGAGCACTGGTTCTGAACCGGTGCTCCGCGAGCTTGTTGCAAGTGCTCCGCGAAATTTTTAAATCCGAATTATAGTGTTGAATCCAATCATATCTTATTATCCAGATAGAGCATTGACTCTACCGGTCTATATTATTCACTGTGCCAAACATAACTCTGTTTTTGTTTTGTGACAATGAAAACAATTATTTGCTCGTCAGTATTCGTATGTTTGTGGCGACATTTCCCTTCCTATCTCGCTGTCTGAAGTAAAAATTATTGAAATTTGTTGCGTCGCATTACTCATTACAATATTTCAGTGTCTCCGTCAGATCCTCTGATATATTCACATTTTATATGTTTTTATTTGGATTATGTTATGTAAGTTCTGTTCATAAGTTATAACATCTGTAATTCAGGTCTTAAGCCTGTAATACATGATGCGATTTCTCGTTTTGAATCTCGTACGATTTATCGTACAAGAATTATTGTATCGTGTACTACAGGATTTTCGTACGAGATCTTGTACGATATTGAAAACCATCCAATATTTATGCTCCAGACCTAAAATATTGTATAGAAATGAACAGATATCGACGCAGTAGATTATTGCGCATAGTCACGTGACCGATACCGTTAGGAATAATTATCGTACGATAAATCGTACGAGATTCAAAACGAGAAATCGCATCATGTATTACAGGCTTTAGATAACTATCTGGTAAGGCATTTTTTATTAGGGAAATATTTTTTATAGGGTCATTCTCTCTTTCGATCAGCTCTAATGTGTGGGGAATCTTGCTGTAACTGTAGCCGTTTTACAGATATGAAATAACGGACAATACATGGATTGTACAATGTTTTACTCGTATTGGGTATATTTTAAACTCCTCCAGGGCCGTTTCTACTATTAGGCAAGTTTAGGCAGCTGCCTAGGGCGGCAACATTTTAGGGGCGTCAAAACAGCCGAAAAATTCAAAATCAAACAGCGAAAGGTTGTACAAATTAGAAAAAAAATATAAAATATGATATTTTTGTGTGTCGGAATGTAAGAATTTAAAAAATATTTCTATGAACTGAAACATTTGTTAGCAATAATCCCCTTCATAGGGATGCGCTGTATAATGTATAATCAATGTTATTTTTACCTGTTATGTAATAATTATGTTTATTTTTAAATAAAAATGATGTGTTTGTTTTGATGTATTTGTTTGTTTTTTTTTTGCCTTTTTGATTTTGGTGCTCCGCGAATTTACCTTATGGTCAAAAGTGCGCCGTGATTTCAAAAAGGTTAAGAACCACTGTACTAGAGACTAGTGGAGCTAAATGCACACGGCTGCATCCCTAACCTGGCGATATGCAGACGCGGAAATTACGCCAGATCCAGTGCCCACACAATGCGGAATGGCCCGGGCAGCACTACTTTCTTCTGCATCCTGGAGATTAAAGAGGTGGCAGAAGATCTGCAGGCGGGAATGGACTCGATTTCCTTTCGATAGAAGGCTTTCATACCACCCAAAACACCAACTATCAGGACTACAGGCTTAACTTTATACCCTAGATACAGCTTTCTACGCTCGGAAAAGAGATCCATATACTTGGACCTCTTTTCCTCCTCCCTTAAGAGAGATCCTTAACTGGACTTGAGAATTCGATCACAAACATCTGTTTGATCTCGATATCCAGGAGGGTTTGTCCAGCTCAGTGGCTGTTAGTAACCTCGAGGTGGGGAAGGAGTAATTCCAGTATTATTATTTTTATTATTATTATTATTATGATCGCATTATTTTTATTTTATTTATTTTTTTTTTTTGTTTTTTTCTTTTCTAAATCTGTTAATTCTTTGGACTTGAAAAAAATAATTATTCTTTTAATATTTATTGTGGAATACTAAAATGAAAGCTATTGAAATGTAAATTAAATACTGGAAATAAATTTAATAAAAAAATACACATTTATTGTTAAAAATATTGCCAAAAAATTATGCTTATTCCAGAATGTGATCTTAACAGAAATATTGGCGATGAGTAGAATAAAACAACCCAAAAAGCAATAGTGTATAAAGGACTCATGGTTGGGGGGGTGGCACTGATGTTACCTTTATGACGGTGGGATGGGACAACAGACGCTCGTGAGACACATACGGCAAAGTAACTTTTAATAAAAAGCGTTAATGAAAAAAACTTTATGAGTTTATTTAGGATAAAAATATATTTAAAAATGAAAAATAAACTCTCTTCTCCCTTTTCTGTTTATAAAAAAAATTCAAGGATCGCTTCAAGATATTTGACGTCATTGCTTATTCTTTTGTATGAAAAATAGACCGCGATTCAAATGAGGGGACAACAACCACTACTGTTGGATATTGATGTTTATACAGTGATGGCATCCTAAATTTTCAGGAAGCGGTTTTATAAAGTCATTTGATATCTAGGAACCTATTCTGTGTTTTCAAGAGTGAAAACAAATCACTTACTTCCATTTATTAAACATACGGAAAAAAATTTAAGAGCGTATTATTAATAACCTATAAAATAAATATTAAATTTGCAACACTGCAGGGCACGGCGCATGATTCAAAACTGAAGTCAGAGTAATTCATTTATTTTTAATAATTCTAACAACCGGTTCCCTAAGGTTTCAATAATTTTAAGAAACAGTTCGCGCGAACCTGTCCGAACCGGTAGGATGCCATCACTACTTTATATCATAAACAAAAAGAGATGATAATTTCAATATTTGTTGATTCTCAAATGATTTTCAGAATTTCTCCCACCCGTCCTCTGTGATTTTTAAATATTTGGCCCCCAAGCCAACTCAATCTGGCCCGTGAAACATATTTAAAATTCATATAAACAATACATCAAGGCAGTGGGAATACGATTTTTCTCAAAAACGCGATGTGTTGGTAAAAAAATTTGATGACCTACGTTAACCATAATAAAAATAATTAAATATATTTCGTTTTCAAATTATACTTCTAAGTACGACTTGAGAGTGAAATATTTTTTTAATTATATATATATTATTTTTTTATTAAGCTGCTAGCTACAGATAGCTTAATCATCGGTCGTTAAAAAAATTGTAGCTTTGGGTGCCCCATTCTAAATTATTACCATTGTTTTCTACTGAACTCTATTAATGTTCTATTTCCTTTTTTGTTCGATTGTGAAATAATAAATGTTGGCCAATGAGAACCAATATTTTTTATTAATAATATAGTTTCATAGTTAAGCACGTTAGTTTTAATATAACGCACTGTATCCAGTTTTTCATCAGAATACCTAAGCTAAGGACGCCGGTTCATTTTTATTACTTGCGTAGATAAATACATTACAAATCGCATGTGGCAACAATGAGTAACGGGACACTACGAGTAGTATCCACCTGCATTGTTTTCTAGATCTAAATATTTACAATCTAACATTTATATGAAAATTCTTTGAATATGAAATAACAAAACAAAAATAAATACTTAATGTAGATATATTTAGCTAATTTAATGCAATTTTAAAGTATAAATGGGATTTTAAATTCAGTTTTTTTTTAATTAAGAATTTGTAGGAGGTCACTGTTCCTGCCGCTACTGAATATATCTCCTACAATCCTATACATTTTACCAAACCGTATTCATACTTTCCGTATTAGCTACTTATCGCCCGAACGTATCGCCTGCGAATAAGGATCTTTGACTGTACTTTTCTTACTACGTATAAGTTGTCCATCGTAATGCCTTGATTACACATAACGAGTACAGTGGCGAGACTTTGTTCTCGGCCGAGTGCTCGATTGGTATAAACATATTACCGAGCATTCGGCCGAGCATTCGGCCTAGTAGGATGGCGAGACAGTCACTCGGAACCTTTTCTATTTACTAGACCGAGTGGACAACCCCCCACCCTACCGGCACTGACTCGCTAGCCTACTCGGCATGTTTAAACACACTCACCACTCGTTTCAATATGCGCGCTCCGCATCTATTTATTGCATCATTTTTAGTATCTCGTGTTGATGTTAATTGTTATCGTTGGTTTCGAAAATGGCTAATAATAAATGGGACTGTGATACAACAACAAAATTTATTCAAGTGTATAAATTACACACATGTTTGTGGAACTTCAAATCTTCCGACTACAAAAATAAACAAAAATGTGACACTGTATACGTTTCAATTGTGCAAGAAATTAATATTGATGGAATGAGCAGCTTAGTATATTTTTTAATATACGTTTTACGGTCCATGTTTCGGTACACAAAACTAACCTGTTTTTTGATTGAAAGTGAACTGACTCGCCACAAAAGTCGAAAAGAGAAGAATACGTATAAACACTCTCTCGCCCACACCACTCTCTCGGCCTAGGGACATTTTGCTGTCTCGCCACTGTACTCGTTACGTGTAATCAAGGCATAAGCAGTGCCAAAAGCAGTGGCGGCGCTAGCGGAGGGTCCGGGGTCCGCCCTCACAGAAAAATATATTTTAGAAATGAGGACCTTTATTTTTAGGTCATCATTTGTATTTTCATATGTAAACAATAAAAAAAATATTTCGTGGCCCCCCAAATTTTACTCAATTTGCCCCCCCCCCCAGATTTTAAGAGCTAGCGCCACACTGGCCAAAAGCCATAAAACTCTAAATGCGCAGTGGGTTAATAATTTCCGCTCTCACTATTAGGGATTTGACCTCACTATCGCATCGGTATCGTTAGTATGCTCGCTTTCAGTCTCACACAAAATGTTATTTTCAGACCCATTTAAATTATTTGAAATGCAGGATTTCTTAAAACCGTCACTATCGATCAGGAACGGACTTTGACCTAGGCAGACTAGGCAACTATCTAGGCACTTATTTTTTTTTTTTTTAGGCCCATAAGACGCTTTTTTTATGGTATTTTTCCATTCTTTTATGAATTTTTGGACTAGTAGGGCCCGCAAGGAGAACCTTGCCTAGGGCCTTGATTTTCCTTAATCCGCCACTGCTATCGATTCAGGTTCGATCTTGTGCCAGGCGGTCGCAATCCATTCTCCTAAAAGTGAGACTGAGAATTTCTTTGTTTTTCCTGAAGGTGTATATGGGTGATTTCCCGATAATACCCAATCGTTGTATTCTTTTCGTAAATTGTCTTTAAATGGTTTATTGACCATCACATCCAAGACTTGCAACTGAGGTGACATAACATCTGGTATTATCGGAATTAAATACATGAATATTTAACACCTGACGTAAGGTGGCCTCGAAATGCGTCAAGGAGCGTGGTTTTCTCAGAGAACCTGGCCGTTTTCCGCATATCACATTTAACCAGTTTAATACCAATTCCTCTGTCATCCAACCTTTTTCTTGGCCCGAAAAATTATTCCTGGATGCAGCTTTTCTTTGGGCTTTGCTTTACGTTTCAATATATCATAAGGTTAAAGCTTCTGTCCATCAGCAGTAACAGCAAGCATAACAATAATTCTGGACTTATCGTAACCAGTTGACTTCAATAACTATCAAAGACCGTTTTTTCACCTTTCTTATGGTGGTGTGGAGGCATAGGCGTACTAATAAGAAGGGTTGTTTATATTACATTCCATTACCTAGACCTCAAATTTAGCGCGAGTCAATTTTTTCATAGAAAATGATTGGTCAAAAAATATCGCGTTATATTCGAGCTAATACGGTATATACTAAGTAATAAATACAGTGTCGTCTGACGATGGTTTATTTAGTTAGTGTATGTACAATTGTAGTCGATTCACAATGAGTACGAACGCCACTGAGTCTTCCGGTTCAAAACGACGGCCTGTAGAGGGTAGGAGTGGCCTTCCATCTGACAGCAAAAAGATCTCCTTATGTTAGACAATTTATAATTGAGGAAAATAGATGTTCAGTAAGGTGTACAAAGCAAGATCGCACACCTCATAGTTTTCGAAAATAAAATATTACGCCGAATCTTTGGTCCCATTCAAATTAATAGTGAATGGAGAATCCGTAAAAATAAAGATAGTCGAGAACTGTACTTAAGGCTGAGTATCACACAAGAACTGAGGAGAGATAGACGATTACAGTGGATACGACACGTGATGAGGATGAGGAAGGACAGAATGGTTAGGAAGATATGGGAAAACAAGATTAAATACCCGTCGACCAGTGGGAAGACGAAATGAAGAAGAGATGGAGACATCATCTAACCGAAGATCTAACAAGTATTGGTATACAGAGAACATGGTAAGACCTGACAATAAACAGATCAAGGAATTATGTGGGTGAGATCAAAAGTCAGCCTGACTGCCCAAAGTGCCCAAAGTAGAAGAAGCTATATTCAGTACAAATCTGTTCTATCACAATTATAATGGAATCTATTCCTAAATTGCTTGAAGCCATCTCGTCTAATCCATCTTCTATTTGTTGAACATTCATTCTAATCAAGTAGCCGTATATTATATGATATAATAGATTAATATTAAATCTCAGTAATAGTAATTGTGTGCTAATTCCACGCAAAATAGAGCTAAAACAAATGAACCGTTTTGACTAGTAGCGATGTATTTTATCTACTGGGTGATCGGCTAGCACTAGTCGTGAGTGGTGAGTTCCTGGAATTAATTAACAGAGAACAGTTGTTCTCGTGAGCAATAACGGAACGAAAATCGTTTACAATTAATAATTATCTGATCCATGTCAGCACTGATCTAGATTTAAGATATACGACTGCAAAAACTGTAATGTGTAGTCAACTTCATATCTGTATGAGTTGTTCTTATGCCATTCTTTTACTTTTCAGTTATAAAATACTAGCCGACGTGCCCGTGCTTCGTACATTTTTTGTACATAGTTTTGAGATAGTACCCAGGGCCGGACCATAGTATAAACAAATAAGGTAAATAGGGTCCGGTCAAACCATCTAGTTTGAAAAAAAAAAAAAAAAAAAAAAAATGCAAAAAATACCTTTTACTACAATGAGATTTGTATAGATTAAAGATTTGTGAAAAACTAACTGAAAGTTTTTTTTTTGACATTTATTATTATAGGTATATCGCACTGGCGTATTCAGGGGGGTGGCCTTAAGGTCCAATAAAATGAAAAATTAAGAAAATAACTTTAAATATTTTACAATATATAAGCTATATTTTATTATGGTAAGTATTGAAATTAATAGAAAATGCATATTATCATGTTATTTGTAGGTTTTTATGGGTATAATCAAGAAATGCTAATGCTGCGTTCAGAACCTCGAAATTAGGAATTATAATTAGTACTTAGAATTAAAGTAAATGTTTGTTATACGTAACCCTACGTTATCATTCACAACCTTCTAAATTAATACTTATAACGGGTATCTTTTTTTAGAGGTATAGAACTCTAAAATGAAATAAAACACATAACAATCATGGTAATGGCCATGGTGATGCCATTAGTGTTTAAATATGATTTCGGGCATATAGGTTAGCTCGAATAAAGCGACATCTGGTAGTTCAATTTTCGACCACTTTTTGGAGCAACTGGGGCCGTATATCTGCAGTAACGCGGCGAATGTTGACTTCTAAGTCGTTCATCGTCTCTGGTTTATCGACGTAGATTAGCGACTTCCCATATCCCTACAGAAAATTATCTAAAGGTTTTAAATCGCATGATCTTGGAGGCCAATTCACAGGTCCATTACGCGAAATTATGCGCTCATCGAATTTTTCCTTCAATAAATCGATTGAGGTGCGCGCTGTGTGGCATGTTGCGCTGTCTTGTTGAAACCAAAGCTCTTCCACATTAATTCCATTCAATTGGGGAATGAAAAAGTCAGTAATCATGGCTCTATAGCGGTCTCCATTGACAAATCGATTCATTCGGATCCTCTTTCAAGTTTATAAGTAGAACTCCCCATGGCCCGCTAGATATTTATCTTATTAAAAACTGCACTGAACAGAAAAGTATTTTTTCTCCATTTTCGTCTTTTCTTATATATATTTTTGATGTCCCCAAAATTAAAGTCTGTGGTCGCAAGCGTTGAATTGTTTGTACTTGCTGTTTGTCCTCTAACAAGCACGTAAATGCAGCTACTGCTTATATAAAATAATTTGTGTAAAAAATATTTATACAAATTATAAAATATATTGATAAATCACTTCATTTTTTTAATTTTCAAACACGTATTTCTCCTTATTAACAATGTGTTATTTGTTTTATTAGTATATCACTACTAAAAATGATTTATTCTTGATTGATTAACAATAGGTTGAATCAGTCTAATAGTAGACACCTACAAGCCTATTTTTTATTTATTTTATTTATTTATCCGATTCTCAGCTGTTATATTTTTTAATTTCAGAAGAAGATAAATACTACCTTAGGCATAATTTAGCCATCAATTAAAAAATTTATTATTTTTGTCAAAAACACAAAAACTGCAATATTTCCCAAAACCGCAACCTGATCAAAAATTCCTCTCCTTCGTTTCTAGCTCATATATTATTATGGTAAGTACATAACCTACAATTTTTTCAGATTTTTAGAGTAACCCCTTTGGGTAAAAGGGCACGACTTTTTAAACTTGTATATTGACATGTGTATGTTGACTAGTATGATCATACTTGTATGAACTCATACTTGTGTCTAAATGTAAATGAGCCTTGTATGAAAAAATAGATACGTTTTATCCAAAAATGTCTCAAATAAAAATTGTTAGTTATTGCTTTTATAGCAACTTATGTTAAATAATTTTTTTTCTAAATATTTTTCTCTTGTTAAATATTCGCAAAAATCTTAAAATCGACACGAGTAAACTCCCATTTCTAAACAACCGATTTTTACCAAAAGTTGACTAACTCGTGCCATTGATGTCAAAAGCTTAAATTTGAAGTTTCATAAAAATCCTTTTAGGCGAATTTGCTCTGCACGTGTACACAAACAGACGGACGGACAGACATACAGACAGACAGACAGACCGACAGACATCATGCTAAAAATAGTCAAAACGTTATGTAGGGACCTCAGTTCGTGGAGATCCATCGAAATCTTGAAATGTCAAAATCAGTATGATCACAATACCTTATATATGTTGGTGGTCGGTAATTATAAAACCGTATATCCTATGTTTTATTATAAATTTATTTGCTGTTTTTAGTACAAAGTTAATTTTTAGCCTCCATGTATGTATATTTTTGAATAAAATGTTGACATAAGGTTGAGTACCTCCGACCTGAATATAGAACGCCTACATAGACTCATCGTAAAAATATAACAAAGGTGTACTTTTCTCGAGAAAACACGTAAATCTACTCATCTCCTAATACAAAAATACATCACAAATCCTCCAAGCATTCCTAATTGAAAACCTAAGAATAAACTTGACGTGTAATGTAAGAGATATTTAAGTAAATATTCTCTTCAGAAATTAATCAATAGAATTCATTCTGAGAACTTTTAAGAGATCTTGTATCTTTAATTATAAAATTTCTGTCATTCAAGTTGATTAGAAAAAAATAAAATGGATTAAAATTCTTCTTAAAAATTCTCCCCTTGTTTAATTAACGTCTAACATTTTTTAAATTTAAAAAGAATGTCTATCAAGAAGCGTGCCTAAAGGCGACCCCTGGCGTCAAATTTTTCATTATCAAACGACATTTAAACTTGCAGCACAAACAAAAAATATAATTAAACGACAAAAGAATACTTGAAATGAAGAACATCAAAAAAGAAAAATATAATTAACATGACAAAGTATGTGATTGCTGTACGAGATAATGAGAAGGTTTTCTTGAGAGGAATTACTTGAGGCTGCTTTAAATTCTGGACGTTTCTGCAGAGCGTGCATTGTATATTACAGATTCAGAATAAAATGTACGGACCCGTACTTTAATTCAACAAATTGGCCAGAAATATAATCTTTTGACTTCACTCAACTTGACAATATTCTGTGTATTTAATTTTTTTTACTCTGACATTTTTAACTTTTTTAACATTTTTAAGAACGACAGTAGCGCTAATAGTTAATGTGTGGCTAGCTATGCATAAAGCTGGCTTTACACTGGATTTAACTGGACTATTTTTACTATTCTGTACTATTTGTACAGAATCTGTATAAATTAAATAAATACAGTACAATACAATATTATTCCAAATGTTAAAGCGGAACTAAATAGAATTTTTATTTTCTTAAGTTATCACGAGTTCACTCTTTAACAATTGAAATGGGGTTTTGTGAAACAAGATGATAAAAAAAATTGCTGTGAAGTGTGAATTTTCACACATTGTAGGGTTTCGCAGGTATATAATAGAAGGCGGCATGCTGAGTGTGTAGGACAAATTTTGCTTTGTAGTAATCACGGCAAAATGAACGCTATTTTTAAAATAATTTATCGTCTGTTAATCTAAGAGCTTTAAAAACAAATGTTATGTTAAAATATGTTTTTGTTAATTTTAATTCGAATACCTAATACCATTATTTAGGTTTCTAAATATGTACAGTATTTTTTTATATAGCAAAGTTCATTAAGATTATGAAAATTGCGCCTATGGCTTCCATTGATTGTTTTAAGTCATATGCTCCGCCCCTCTGGTTTCGTAAACATGACACATAAAATGAAAATATAATTCCAACAATTCCAACTGATTATTAAATTTACGCTCTTAAAAATTAAATGCAAAATTTGCCAAAATATAACTAGAATTTTGACAAAATAATTTAAACAAAATAAAAAAAAAATCAAAAAATAAAATTGTCTCCTCTGACCGGGAGCGAAGCCTAGTTTGCTATTTAGCAAGTGAGCAAGCTAACAATTAGACCAGGATACGCCTTCTGGTATAACGTGTTACATAACTATAACTTTCGTATATCGTCAACCAAAAAACACTAATATGCGTTATTTTCCGAAAACATAAACTGGTCAAAAATTCCTGTTGTACTATTTCGGTACACACCAATGTACATTACTTAGAATTTTTTCAGATTTTTAGTTTAAACCATCTGGGCTTTATGGTGTGAAACAATTTTTTTTGCACAATTTTGGCAAAAATCGCATTGAAATAATTTATTTTGCAAAAATAAAATTTGGATCGTTAATTCACGTACTAAGGACTTGCATTTGATACCCTACTCAGAATTTAAAAAAAATATTTTTTGTTTTCGATGAGCACATATTTGTTTATATTTTTAGGGGGATATGTTTTTTAGATGGTTTAGTATTTTTTCTATGTGACAGACAGACAGACAGACGATAAAATGATGGTATAAGGGTTTTTTGTTCATACCTACAAAATCCTAAAAACATAGATATCACAACATTCGTTAGTCTATAATTTTCAGAACGTATACTAGATTTAACCACAACGCAGTTTTTTAGTGGTCACCCCAACAAAATTCTAAAAATTGCTATTGTTAAACAAAAAAATACATGAAAAGTTCGGGATAAAAATGACAAGTATTGACGAAAACACGCCCTCAGGTCATAAACTCTACAAAAATTCCCTGCAAAAATGTGAAGTTTTCGTGAGTGGTTGAGATATTGTCGGCCAGGGATCAGACACACAGCACTGGCACAGGCACACAGCACACAGGGCTGAGGGCAGTGAGATGTCTAGGGCACGCACGAGATGCGGCGATTACTGCGTTGTTCCCCAGCTCAGCCCATTCTCCGCCGACCGACAATGAACGACCGGCAGGCGTGTTTTCGAATATTCTCTCGCTTGCTTTATTGTTATTATTTATGCTAGATAAAAATCATGAATTTTAGGGGAGATAAATGAAATTTGTTGGACTGTGTTTAGAATAATGATTATTCAAATTTGTCATCTGGGAGATTTTATCGGGTGTTTTGATTTGGTCTCTTTGTTTATTGAAGTCGATAATTTAAATGAGCAGTAGTGCTACCCGGAACCGGGTATAGATACCCCAGGAGTGCATCAGCAATTTTCAGAGTGTACACCGCAAAACTTACCATACAAGTTATGATATACAGTGACTTGATGAGCTGCATGCTTTGGCAGCACCAATTGCTTATTATATCGCGGCTATTGGCATTTTTAGAGGTATCTGCGAAATACAGGAGATATACCTCCTCTCGGAGCTACACACGTTTGCAGTTAAAAGCTTTCGAAGTGGATGTTTGACCAATTTTTATATTTTTAATATTTTGTATTGTGTGCATGCAAAAATAGTGTAATTCAAATTCTTTTAAGTTTTAATTAATTTTTAAAGAATTTCAAAACAATAATATTGTCACGGGGTGGATTCAAGAACGGACATCTTTTCTACATAATTTATTATATTGTCACAATTATGATATAATTGTATGCTATGTTCCAATTCCTTGAGCGGCCTTTAGGTGGTGTAGGTCGCGGTTGCCGACTTGCGGTTTTTGGTAATTAAAGAATGTGCAGAGTGTTGCGTGCATTATATAATAAATTTTGTAGAAAAGATGTCCGTTCTTGAATCCACCCCGTGACAATATAATAATAATTTTACATCACAATACAAATAACTGTCAGAATGGCTGCTGGTGTTGACTGTTAGTAGCTGATGTAAGTCCCGTTCTTGCCCCGGCTTCTCCAGGATCGGTCGAACCACCCCATGTATCCGCACGAGGCGGACACGTGGAGAAGCCCTGTAGACGGCACTCACATTTCGGGTTGGTGACTTGAACAGCTGGGCTAGTCCTTGGGTAGCGTGCTCACAAAAATGATCGAATGAATAACTACTGAATAACTGACTACTTCAATGACTGACTCAATGAATCACTGACTAACGACTCTATTCCCTAAGACCATTTTATAACTGTTAACCAGGACACTATGAAGTCAGGTCCTACCTCAATTGTTTTGGAAACATTATTCATTTGTGTAATTGTTGGCAACAATTAAAGACCATAGTCAGCACAATTGAATAATGTTTATCAACACATTAGAAAGTAGTTCAAAACTTATGTTGACAAACACGCAACACTCTGCACATTCTTTAATTCCCAAAACCGCAAGTCGGCAACCCAATCATAATTGTGACAATATAACAAATACAAAAATAAGAATGCAGGGTATTAAATATTCTGTACAATACATAAAAAGTAAGTTTTCTTAACATGCATAATCATAAAATGTTATATTTCTATATTTTATATGAATTTATTTATAGAAAATTGTTTAACGTTCAAATAATTAGATGGAGAGAAAAAGAATCACTCAGCTTTTTGGACAATACGTATATTTTAGAAACGCAAATTTTCGCTAAACCATTGTTAGCTTCCTCAGGTGCTATAAACAAAAACAATAATAATAGTAATATTAAATCATAAAGTGATATGTTATACGATTACCTAATCTAATGTTACGTTAAACTAACATCATCAAACATCATCCATCAACAATAGTAGGGCGGGTGTAATGATTGACAAGTGCGCTTATTAGGAAATTGACAATGTTCAAAGATTGGAAAATAGGAATAGTTCAAACAGGTTAAACGGAATCGTTATGTGACAATATAAATTACAATATAAAACCAAAATCTATAGTCAACCATCTGAGGAATACAGAAAATATCCAAAAATTAAAATATAAATTACAATAAGTAAGTACAATACTATGACGACACGTAATTTAACACTCCCTATGGCAAGCTGGCCAAAATACGGCCCGCGTAATGAATTTATGCGGCCAGCGATTAATTTTTCAATATTAGCTATTTAACTTCCAATAATTGGTCAAATGGATTCGCGATACTTCTTTATTTTTTAAAAAGATTCCATTATAAAGATTTACAACTTTTGTACTCATCTGTACTCGATATGAACTATTATCTGAAAGTCCATTTTCTGTACATGTAGATGACGTTCCTGTTCATATACAATTAGAAATAATTAATTTACAATGTGATGAATTATTACATGAGAAATATCGAGAAGAGCAAGAAAATTTGAACAATTTTTATAAGCAATTGAAGGATGGAACATACGGAAATTTAAAAAAACTTTGCATCTGTTGTATGGAATCCTAATTATCTTCAGTACATCAGTCAATTGGAAAGAATTCAAAAAAAAGCTCTTAAATATTTTTGCTATAAATCCTCTACAGAATATGTAAACTATGATGCGGCATGTCTTTCCTTTAACATGTTACATTTGAGCGATCGTCGCACGCTTACAGACATCCTGACCTTATATAAAGTTGTAACTAATAATATTTCGTCTAATGAATTATTATCATTAATAACATTTCGAATTCCGAGATGCAATACCCGTGGTACGGTACTTTTTCATCAACCCTTGTCAAACACCAAATCATTCGATAATTCAGTAATAAATAGACTTTGCACCTCTTATAATAACAATTTTTCAGATATTGACCTTTTTAACGTAAACCTAATTCAATTTAAACGCCTTTGTATTAATAAATTAAAGCACATACGTTCTGGCTGATATTATATCAAATAGAAGTATAGAAGTATAGAATGGATTTTATCCGTTCTATACTTCTATACTTTAATGTAAAATAAAATAAAATAAAATAATATTTTGTAATCTTCAGTTCAACTTATATTTGTGAACAAACTTTTTCTTTAATGAATCTAAATAAAAATACAACAAGATCAAGATTGAATGATTTACATTTGGAGGCTGTGTTAAGAATAGCTACTACAAGTATAGAGCCAGATATTAAGCACATAATAGGCGATGCAAAGCGCCTCAACACGTCACATTAGTTTTTTTGTTAATTTATTGTACTAAATTACTTACATTTATTCATAAACAAATTCCATAATAATATTTTGTTTACTTAAACGAATCTTTTCTGTTTTTTTATTTTTTTTCATTTTACATTTTTTAATTTTAATATTTCGGCCAGCCCGTGAAAAAAGTTTTCTTTCCAATCCGGCCCGGGGGCAAAAACTGTTGGCCACACCTGCCCTAGGGTCTGGTGTTTCCATGAATTTATTTGTAAACATATATGTAGTTAAAAATTGTAGTTAAAATTTCCATCTTAATTATAATTTTCTTCCTCAAAAAAAATCTTAATTATAACTTTGGTTGCAGCACCTCTATTAGAGATTATTACGAGCCGCCACTGCTGCACAGTATATATCAGCGTTCCCCAAACTGTGAGCCGGGGCGCCCTGGGGCGCCGTGGCTACGCTACAGGGGCGCCGTGGCTACGCTACAGGGGCGCCGTGTGTTTTTTTCAAGACTTTTGTGTGTGTTTTTTTTTTATTGGAGTTTTGCCAAAAATGTGTCAAAAAACTTTTGTTCCCCACCCTATCTCCCAGAGTGATTGATCTAAAAACCTGAAAATATCTCCATAATGAACATTGATAGGAATCGGAATAGTTTACAGGAATTTTTGATCAGATAAGTTTTTCGAAAAATGTCAACTTTTTTGTGTCGTTAGTAAAAAAAAATATTTTCTTAAATTTTATTGTGTGGTATCAAAAGAAAGCTCTTAAGGCGTAGATTAAGAAACGATAGATAGTTTTTTGAAACTCGTTTCTTTTAACACGTTTTTAGCCAAAAATGTGCAAAAGTTCTTGTCTCACATCCTTTTACCAAAACGGGTTAAATCAAAAATCTGAAAAAAAATTAAGTAATATACATTGATCTGAGCTGGAAACGTACGACAGGAATTTTTGATCAGATTGTGATTTTGAAAAATATGACAGTTTTTGGGTTTTTGACAAAAATAATTATTTTTTTAATTCATGGCTGAATTATGAATAGTAATTTATTGGCTCTACGGCGAATAATCTATTTATAGCTAAGATAGAGCGTGTATTTTTTTGAAGTTGAAAATGTAAAATAAAATATTATTTTTTAAATAACTGCGAACCTAGTTACACACCACACTACACTCAACACTTCAGTTTATTTAGTTCAGGAGTTCAGGAGTGTTCAGTTATTTTATTATACTATTATACGCTGTAAAAAACGCTGGAATTTTTGTCAAATAACGAAGGAAATTGATTATCAAAAAACTGTTGATTTTGATGTGATTATAGAACAAATATTCCTAGACATCCAATATTATGTTGGCTTCTTACGCTTATTAAATACCTACAAAACCCGCTGAAATGTGTGAAGTTCACACTTAAAATAAATGTTTTTTTTTTGTCATCACTTTGTCGTTTGGAAGTAAGGACATTTTGTCTTGAATGTATTGACTTGGGGCGCCGCGGGAAAATTTTAATACATTAAGGGCGCCCGGAACCGAAAAAGTTTGGGAACCACTGGTATATGTACAATGCTCGCTAAATCTTTCAGCTTATTCTTCTTTGTTATTTCTTTTAGATCTCATCAAGTGTCTTAGCTACTGTAGATATAAACTACTAGGACTTTCCATGAATCTTGTATGTCTTGGATGAAAATACCGCGTTTCTGTGCTCTGTAAAGAAACTTCTTACCAGGTAGCTATGACAACTCAAAGAATATAGAAAATAATTTCGTAATCTTCTTACAAATTCAAAACTTTCAATTAAAATTCAAAACTAATCAATATTGTAATCAAAATTTCTTTAATTATGAACAGGTTGCATTTTAGTTCTGCCATTTAATTTGTAAGCCCATAAATTTTGATTTATTAGGAATAAATCAAAGTAATGTTTTACATAAAGATACAAATCTCATTAATAATTCAAAGCACACTTTTGTGATATTTGATTTGCAAACACGCCACCAGCTCCAAAAGCAGCTGACGTCCTTTCAGTTGTTCTCAAGAGATCAGCCAACTAGATTGTGCCAACGTACGTCCCTAGGAGATTACCTTACTGAAACGATTGCTTCTTTTTATGGACCTTACCTTGCAACAAGACCCTTTCCGTCTTTACCTTCGTTCGGCTCTAATGTGGCTAACTTCTACACTCACTGACTGATAAGAAACTGACACTTTTTGTAATTTATATGTTGTGGTTTTATGGATTTTGGAAAAGGTGAGAATAGAAGTATTTATTACTTGAATTTTCTTTAAGGAAACAAGAGATTTATCTACATTATTGTAATTCAGTGAAGTAATAAAACACAAAGAATGGAATATAAATAAAGAATAGAAATTTGGGTAGAAAACTGTCACATTATCTCCATTTTACATCTTTTTGATTGTAATTTTTTACGCAATCTTTTCCTTGATCATGGAAAATAATTTCTCTGTAATTTTTAGGATTTAGTAATATATATTTATATTACTAAATATGATTAGGATAAAACTAAACAAAATAATTAAGCGCTACAAAGTGTATATAATATATATTCATAAATATTAAAGAAAAAACTGCAAGGCTGCCCAACCACTGTATGGCATCTGGGGAACAGCGACGGTGAAAGGCAGGGGCGACAGGGGCACAGGCCTAGGGCGCCAGCTCTTAAGGGCGCCAAAACAAACGCTTAAATATACATATTCTAAGTTTTTATTTTTTTATTAAGTTTTTGTATTTTTATTTAGTTCAAAATACAAATTTTTATGTCTATATTAATCTTGTACATATTAAATACACAACTGAATTTAAAGATATACATATTTATTGATTATATAATAATATTCAGTCTTCTTTTGGACTTCTGCAAAATATTTAAAGTATCATATATGCATATATTTGTATATAAATAACACAGAAAGTCCATTTTTCAATCTTCTTACTTTTTTAAAGACGATGTTTGAGATAGAGTTTTTTAAAATAATTTAGCGTAGAAAATAATCGTTCAACAGTACGTTGTTTACTGGTAACGTTGGTAATATTTCTAACAGCTTCTATATTTGATTAACTTTCTTACACATCTGAAAACATGTATAACTGATTTTGGTCGCACATTTAGATTTACAATGGTACCTGAACTTATAAACTTAATTTGTTCCTGACCGCGGTTCGTATCTTAGAAAGTATGTATTTAGGAACTCAGTTTACCATTATATCTTATGGGATATTAATTAATCCGTTCCCAGATTAAAAAATCACAAAGAAAATTCAAAAAATTAAAAAAAAAACTATTCTCAACTAAATGAAGAAAATGCAAAGAAATGGAGAAGGAGTGAGAAGGAGTATTTTTTCACTATAAATATGCACTTTGTATACACATATTAATTTTTATTTATGAAATTTTCTGTTCTACATGATTAGTATGAAATTCATCTTCCAATATATTGTAAAAAAATTATGTGAAGTGGGAATTTTCACGCATTTCAGGATTTCGCAGGTATTTAGTAAGTGAATGATGATTATTTGGAATGCCAAAACAAATTTTATGTTAAAATATTTTTTTATTAATTTTAATTCGAATGCCTCGACAGCTGTCACTGTCATATTGTTTGGTCGCGTTAATCTTATTATTTGTAGTGGGTTTTTTTGGTTAAATAATAGTATTTAAGTGAAAATATCGTTATTTAATTAATTTTCTTCCTATAGTACGATTTTTTAGTGCAGTGAATAAATTTTTGTGAACAAAACATGGAAGTAAGTAGTGGGGGTGGAGAACCCCCGGACATCTCCAAAAGTTTGAGTGAAACATCTAGACAATTCCTCGAAGCTATGGATGTGATTCATCAAAGCTCGTTCCTATATGAACTTAATAACCAATCAGTCGAATTAAATAATGTCAATGGTGAAACAATTGCCAAAAGTCAAGAAAATTTGTGTCAAAATTCTCAAAATCGCACAAATCAAAATCAAGATTCATCGAATATTCCAAAGAAGTTAAATGTTGCGCCTAATACAGTTAAATTAGTTAACGAGTCTGCTGATAGACTAATAATTAATTCTCAAATAAGTAATTCTTCCAATATAATCAACAGTCAAATAAATTCAAAAGATTCAAATATTATTTCCGCTTTTGAAATAAATAAAAATAACAGATATACGTCAATTGACAATGGACCTTTCATAGTATTAATTGAAAGCAAAGAGAAAAACCTTGGAAAGCTACATAAAATGAGTGTTGGAAGAATCATTTTTAATAAATTCAAGGATGAAGTTAAACATATAACAAACATCTACACATCAGGCCACAACAGAATAAAAATTGAGATAACCGATCGTGATACAGCTAACAAGATTTTGGATTCATCTGACTTTTTAAATATGAACAATTTTCAAGCATATATTCCTGAATCTTCTATCTTCAGGAAAGGTGTTATACGTAATGTCGACACACAGATTTCTTTAGAAGAAATTCATAATGTAATTAAATCAGATGCGAAAATTAGTAACATGAAGCGTATGTTGCGAAAAGTTGTTAATAATAATGAAGTCACTACTGTTAACACAGGTACTGTAATCCTAACTTTTAGGGGGCTACTGTTACCTGAATACGTCAGCATATATGGTGCGCGTTGTCCTGTCTCACCTTATATTTATAAGGTTATCCAGTGCCAAAATTGTTTTAGATTTGGACATAGTACTCAACAATGCCGTAGCGCTTCTCGCTGTATTATATGCGGTGATAAGCATGACTCTTCGGGATGTAATCTTAGCCCAAAATGTCTGTCCTGCAAAGGTGATCATAAAACGAACGATACTCAGTGTCCTGAATTTAAAAATCAACGATCAATTAAAAAATACATGGCATACCATAATGTCAGCTTTAATGAGGCTAAACTTAAGTATAGGAATTTCTCAGATGTTGTTACTTTTAATAAAAATACAGACTTCCCACCTCTCCGCGTGGCTAACAGATTTCAGCCTTTAGCTAATAGTGTTGACATCAGTGTCCCGGATAATTCTTCAGATGATTATGGACAATTTTTGTCCAATCCTCGTCGTTTCACCAAAAGAAACCAAACCCAATTTTCACGCCCATTGAGCAACAACTCTTACAATGTCAGTAATGAAATTCAGGTTCCTAGAATAAAAGATACTTCCAACAATGGTGTTATAGGTTTTAACCCGTATCCTCCTCAACCTCATCTAAAAATTTCATCTAATGCAAATAATAATTCTCCTTTAGGATCCATTTCGAATTCGGACATAATGATAGACAAATTATGTCGGGTTGTAAATAATATCGTTGCGCAATCATCGCGTGGTGTTACTCCTAATTTAACAGAAATTCGGCAATTGTTATTAAATTCTTTAAATTCTCAAAATGATAATGGACGGTTTTAATTTAATACAGTGGAACGCTAGGTCAATTAAAGCAAATAAAGTTTATATCGAGTCAGCTTTATCTATGTATAAAATATCTTGCGCTTTGATCTCAGAATCATGGCTCAAGTCTAATGATAACTTTAAAATATCAGGGTACAACGTTATACGACAAGATCGCTGCGATGGCTATGGTGGCAGTTGTATTCTTCTCAAAAAAAATATTCCGTTTTCTGTTTTTAATATTAGTCATTCTTTTAACGATACTATCCAAATCTGTGCAATATCAGTAAAAATAAATAACAAAAACATTATAATTGGGTCGATTTACTGCAGTCCTGCACACAAAATCCAAATCAATGCTTGGAATCACATTTTTAGTCAATTAAAAAATCCGTTTATACTTGGTGGTGACTTCAATGCCCATCATGTTGGGTGGGGGTGTGAAATCACGGACAGAGATGGACAAAACTTGATTGATGCCATTAATGACAATAATATTTGTTTTCTTAATGACGGGTCGCCGACTCTTCTTCCAAACCCTACCAACAGAAAATCAGCCATCGATTTGACATTATGTTCGTCATCTATTTCATCAAAACTTCATTGGTGTACTTTGGACAACACACTGGGATCTAACCATTTTGCTGTTTTAATTAGACTTAATGAAACTATTAATTCTAAAAAGACTATATACCCCTCCAGGAAGTGGGACACTAAAAACGCTAACTGGAGTCATTATTATACATTAACTAATAACCTGGCCCTAAGATTCCCCAAGGAAATATTTTCAGTTCTTTCGTTGCAATCAAAATATGATATTATTAATGATATAATTAACCAGGCCGCAGAAATAAGTATACCAAAATTTCAAATTAAACAAGTGAACCTATTTAAACATAGATCCTAGTTTGATAAAGACTGTTCATATCTCATGTCCAAGACCAAACAAGTTTTTGCTGATTATAAAAATTTCTCTAATTGGGATAACTATATAAACTGTAAAAAACATATTGCTAAGACACGTAGACTATTTAAATCCAAAAGACGTGACTCATGGAGAGAATTCTGTTCATCTCTAAATAAACAGTCAAACATAGCAGATGTTTGGCAGAAGATAAAAATTCTTAATAATTCATTTACTAAAACTTGTACATTTCCTCCCTCTAACAATAACTGGGTCGATCAGTTTTTAATTAATATAACCCCCCCATCTTGTAGTGAATCTTTTACTCCTCATATCGGGAACGTAAATACTGACCTCTCAGAACCTTTTTCCTTCTCTGAACTCCAGTACTCTCTTAAGAAAACAAATAATACATCTCCCGGTATTGATGACATACAATACTCTATGTTAAGCAACATGGGTTACCTAGCCAAAATTCTTTTGCTAGACGTGATGAACCACGTATGGATACAAGGCGATCCAATTCCAATTTGGTCTACTCAGATCAGTAATCCCAATTTTAAAATCTAAGAAAGATCCAAATAAACCAGAATCGTATAGACCTATTGCATTGTCATGTTGTTTGAGTAAAACTTTTGAGAGGCTCCTTAAAATTCGATTAGATTGGTGGCTGGAAGCCAATCAGATACTTCCGAGATATCAACATGGATTTCGTAAAGGTCACAATTGCTTCGATAATATAGCCACACTAATTGCAGATATCGGTATAAGTAATTCAAAAAATAACTATCTTACCGCTCTCTTTCTAGACCTTAAAGGAGCATACGATCATGTTTCAATTCCTGTTCTTCAAAAGAAGATGTTAACAATTGGGTTGCCATTTCAATTTGTGAACGTCATCATTAATTTAATAAAATCCAGGACCCTTTTTGTCAAATTTCAGGGCAGACTTTTTGGACCCCGTACGACAAATATCGGCCTTCCTCAAGGAAGTGTCCTCTCTCCAACATTATTCAACATTTATTCGTACGACCTACAATATCTGTTTAAACCTAACATCAAAATTATTCAATTTGCCGACGATTTAAGTATTTATTGCTCAGAAAAAAAATTCATAGATACAAGGTTTGAACTCAACATTGCTGTTAAGCAATTGAATTCGTGGAATCTGCAAAATGGCTTTAATCTATGTGCTGACAAATCAGTAGTTTCCGTCTTTACTAGACATCAGACTAGAAAGTTACCAAATGTTCTTCTACTAGATGGTATATACTTCAAAATACCACCTGTTGTTAAATTCTTAGGCATCTATCTCGACTCCAAATTGACATGGAAGAAACATATCTCTTACATCGTTAAAAAATGTGAACCACGGTTGAACATCTTGAGATCAATATCCCACTTTTCGTGGGGTGCTGACCCTAGTACCTCTCTGCTGTTGTACAAAAGTCTTATTTTGTCTATAATAGACTATGGGTCTATATTTTTTGGCAATGCTGCTAAATGTACGCTATCAGATTTGAACAGTCTTCAGTATAAAGGAATCAGATGCTGTATCGGAGCATTACATTCAATTCCTACAAATGCATTATTAGCTGAAACAAACATAATGCCGCTAGAACTGCGCAGAAAAATTTTATCAGCAAGATTTATACTTCATCGTATACAGATCAAAAGTCCTATACCTATTGGTCAATATTGTACAGAGGTTCTAACGTCGAATTATTGGAGAAATAGAAACATGCCCTTAATAATAGAAAGCTCTTTAAGTTTATCGAACATCTCACCACTCCGTGCTGGTAACCATAATATTGCTTGCTTTTCTTACCCATTTCATTTTTCACTACCAAATAATTATTTCATTGCTGATCATAATATGATCCAGATATCTTCCTCAAATTATCGTGAAAATGACCTAACAATTTTGGATAAGATAAAATTAAAATGGCCAAAAGCACACCATATATATACTGACGGATCAAAATCAACCAATGGCGTAGGTTGCGCTGTTTTAGATCCACAGCGCAATTTTAGCCTAAAATTTAAACTCCCAGATAATATGTTTATCTACAATGCGGAAATGGTAGCAATAAAGTTGAGTTTAGAATACTTAAAGAATCACTTTCATAATGAATTTATAATATTTTCTGATTGCAAAAGCGTCCTCCAAAAATTGAGTTGCCCTGGATTTGAGAAAAATAATTATTCATTAATTTATGATGTTATTAAATGCCTTAACGATCTTACGATCAGCGGTAAATTTATAAAAATATGCTGGATTAAAGGCCACTCAGATTTTGATTTTAACATCGAAGTCGATCTTCTAGCTAAAGAAGCAGCTGTAAATGGCTCCCTCTTAAAAATTCCTCTAAACAGTAATGAGATTATGTCAATCTTCAAATCTTCCATATACAACCAGTGGCAACAAGAATACATAGATTCTCTACATCAAAAAGGATCATTCTACGGTCAAATTCAACCTCTTCTTCCTAGAAAGCCTTGGTTTTCCTCTCACCAAAGCAGATTTTTTATATCCACTCTTATCCGGCTTAGATTTAATCACAACTTCTCTCCATATCACCTGCATAGAATTAACATGGTTTCGTCTCCTTTATGTCCGTGTGATAATTTGTCTGTCAGTGATCCGAACCATTTATTGTTTGAATGCCCAATTCATTTTCGTAATCGTAACTTATTCATACAAAATTTAGTTGTCAAAAAAATATCCTTACCGACCAATATTCAAACGCTTCTTGCTACTAATTCTCTAGACATTTATGAAATTATTTATAACTATATTAAAGCAGAAAATATCAAATTATAAATGTAATTTTAAAAATATTGTAATCCCTGTATTTATACATGGCTAATAGCCAAAGCAGCTAAAGCCAACAAATAAAAGGAAAAAAAAAAAAATTCGAATGCCTAATACCATTATTTGGTTTTCTAAATATTTGCAGTATTTTTTTATATATGTAGCAAGGTTCATTAATATTTTGAAAATTGCGCCTACGGCTTCCATTGGTTGTTTAAGTCATAAACCCCGCCCCTATGATTTCGTATACATTCAAACATAGAATTAAATTATAATTTCAACACTTCCCACTGGTTATTAAATTTACGCTTTTAAAAATTAAATGCAACATTTGCCAAAATATAACTAGAATTTTGACAAAATAATTTAAACAAAATAAAAATGCAAAAAAAAAGAGAAAAAATAAAAATTGTCGGGATTCGAACAGTAGTTTCTTACAGTAGTTTCAACTCACGAAGTGACAATGTTACCACTGTACTACGCAAGTTCACTCGTTTAATATGTTAAATAGCGGTTTAAATATTTTACATATTTTAATTAAAAACACTAAAAATGCGTTATTTTCCGAAAACATAATCTGATCAAAAATTCCTGTTGCACAACCCGGTTCACACCAATGTACATTACTTAGAATTTTTTCAGATTTTTAGTTTAAACCATCTGGACTACAGGGTGTGGGACAAAATTGGGCTCCAAAAGAGCTATCACCAGCTCTGCTGGGGAGACCTCATTCAGCTCTACTATACCGCCAGAGAATCTACGTAAAGGATAATCCTTCCAGATATACATAAGAAGTTGAATGATATCATCTTAGATACTTCTAAACTCCAACAAGTGTTTTTTGTGCAATAAAATTAAAATGTGGCCCAAAGACGTTGTACGAGCTGCGCCATTATTTAAAGATGGCCGCAGTATTGAAATATTGCTGGTGTTTTGGATGTAGCTAAAAACACTATAAATTACGCTATAAAGCATCAATCAGCGAACTGGCCTCTACATAAAAAAAAACCTGGTTCAAATCATCCACGAACCACAAGTGCTCTAAACCAGTGCTTCTTAAAGTGGTGGGCCGCGGCCCCCTAGGGGGCCGTGGTGTTCCCAAAAGGGGGCCGCGAAGAACCGCAAATATAACACTTAATTATTTTATTATTTAAAAATGATATGTCGCTTTAACTTTAATGCTACATAAATATTATTCTTCATTATACATAGATTATTGAATGATATGAGGGTAAAAAACTATATGTATGTATATATTTTAACTAATCTTGGTTCAAAAAAAAAAAATTAGGGGGGCCGTGGGTTATTGATTTGAGTTGCAGGGGAGCCGCGACATCAAAAAGTTTAAGAAGCACTGCTCTAAACGATCGATTTCTTACCATAATTTTTCTGCGTGATCATGACGGGCACTCAACTTTTCTTGCACGTCATCTCGAAGAAGATCAAAATTTGACAATTTCATCACGAACTGTCCAAAGACGGTTGATGAAACAAGGGCTCGTATCCAGAAAACTTGTAACTTGCCAGGATTTTCTCGAAAATTATCAAGTTAAAAGACGTTTCGCTCGGCCTTTGAACTGACTGGACGCAAACTATGGCAATTGTGCAGAATATACATTATTGTATTGTATACATTAATCGCATTGAAAATGTGCAAAAAAGATTTTTAAAATATATCAATTTCAGATTCACTAATATTAACTTAAGACTTCTCTTATTAGAAAATAGAAGAATTATTTTAGATATCAGTTTTTGTTATAAGATTTTCAATAACTTAATTGATAGCCCTGATCTTTTAAGTAAATTTAATATTCATGTTCCCTCTTACAACATTAGAAATACTGAATTTTTAATATTATCTAATAATAGAACTAATTCTGCATATAATACCCCAATTAATCGTATATCATTAAATTTAAATAAATTTATTAAGATGAATAATTTTCCCGACATATACTCATGTACCTATGCTACAATTAAAAAATTTGTCATTAATTCTTTAAGTGAATAAATAAGAGTATAAACCTTATGTATATATATATATATATATTTTTCATTATGATACTGTAATTATTTTGTAAATTTTTTCTAGTGCCACACTATTATTGAGTTTTTACCTGTTGTGTGGCCAAAATTGTTATAAATAAATAAATAAATAAATAAAATGAATAGCGGTCGAGTTTAGAATTTTCAAATGGGCGAGAACGAGTGTTCTGAAGACCTAGTAATAAAGGAACCTTTTTGAAAAGAATGGAGCAGGGTCATCTGCCGACCAGTGTTTCAACAATACAACTAAGTAATTTCTTGTAAATAAGATAACGTTATCGAACATATATAATTAGTGTGTGTTTGTGATCTGGGTAACATTGTGACGTCATTTTTTCGTAAGGTTATCGTGATTGGCTAACTGGGGACTCTTGAGGTCTCTTGATTGACAGGTATTTTGCAGATTTATTCTTTAAGAATCTACGAATATAATTACATATAGAAATGTGTAGGATTTCATAGGCATAAACAAGAAACTCTAGATACTCCTATATGATTTGACCGATATGAACAATATTTTGCAGATTTATTCTCTAAGAAACTGCAGATAAAATTGCATATAGAAATGTTTAGGGTTTCGTAGGCATAAACAAGAAACTCTAGACACTCCTATACCCTATGATCGACATGAAAAATATTTTGCAGATTTATTTTCTAAGAATCTGCGGATAAAATAACGTATATAAATGTTTCGGGTTTCGTAGGCATAAACAAGAAATTCTAGACACTCCTATATCCGATGATCGATATGAAAAATATTTTGCAGATTTATTTTCTAGGGTTAAGTCTAGGGTTTCGTAGGCATAAACAAAATACTCTAGACACTCCTATATCCTATGATCGATATAAAAAATATTTTGCAGATTTATTATCTAAGAAACTGCGGATAAAATTACATATAGAAATGTTTAGGGTTTCATAGGCATAAAAGAGAAGCTCTAGTCACGCTTATATCCTTTGACCGATATGAACAATATTTCGCAGATTTATTCTTTAAGAATCTACGAATATAATTACATATATAAAAATCTAGGGTTTCGTAGGCATAGGGTAAGTCGGATGAATATGCCACAGCTAACTTTAAAAATCGATATCTCTGAAAATATTGTTGAAAATAGCAAACAAAAAAACGCATTTAATAAGGAAATTAGTAAACATTTATTCTTTGGTTAGTTACAATTGGTAATATTTGTACTTTTAGATATAAAAATTAATAAACAATATCTTGTAAAATAGCGTATTACCCGACCATGCGGGCAATATGCCATCAGAAGTGGTCTAATATGCCACTGTTTAAATTGGAGAGTTAAGAACTTAAAATTTTTTCTTCTTCTTCTTCTAAATATTTTCTAAATTTGACGAAGAATCTGAGGATGATACACGACAAAGCTTCTTTTTGTCGGAGATTTTTTTTTGAGGTTTTAACTGTTTTCCTTTTTTAGATGGTGCCTTTCTTTTTACAGTAATTTGTTTTTGGCTTTGGTTCTCCTTCTTTTTGTTTTTCACTTTCAGGGTTTCAATGTTTTCTTGACTTGTTCAAATTAGCGCATGTTGTGTTCTACTGGCAAGTTTTGGCTTAACCAATGTCGGAATTGGGTTAATGTTTATAAAATTGACGAGCTCTGATGTCGTGGGTGTAATTTTTAGGGTTTTGTAGGTATGACCAAAAAACCCTTATACCGTCATTTTGTCGTCTGTCTGTCTGTCTGTCTGTCTGTCTGTCTGTCTGTCTGTCTGTCTGTCTGTTCGGTAAAAATTGTAGCCAAACGGCTAAACCTAGAGAGTTGAAATTTGGCATGCTTATACAACTCTTTGACCCGCACATAGGAAAAATACTAATACATCTAAAAAACATATCCCCCTAAAAATATAAACAAATATGTGCTCATCGAAAAAAAAAATATTTTTTTTTAATTCTGAGTAGGGTATCAAATGAAAGCCCTTGGTACGTGGATTAACGATCAAATTTTTATTTTTGCAAAATAAATTATTTTGAAGCGATTTTTGCCAATATTGTGCAAAAAAATTTTTGTCCCACACCCTGTAGCCCAGATGGTTTAAACTAAAAATCTGAAAAAATTCTAAGTAATGTACATTGGTGTGAACCGGAATAGTTCAACAGGAATTTTTGATCAGATTATGTTTTTGGAAAAAAAAGCATTATTTGTGTTTTTTTGCTAATAATGTTGACAACTTATAGTTATATAATACGCTAAACAGTAACGTGTTTCTTGTTGCTGTGGCTAAGATACTTGCGTTCTGCCCAAGAATTCATATTCGGACTCATGTTCGAGTCCTACGTGAGGAGACAATATTATTTTTTATTTTTTTTTTGCATTTTTATATTGTTTAAATTATTTTTTCAAAATTTTAATTATATTTTGGCAATTGTTGCATTTAATTTTTAATAGCGTAAATTTAATAACCAGTGGAAATTGTTGAATTTATAATTTAATTATATATTTGAATGTACACGAAATCAAAGGGGAGGAGCTATGACTAAAAACAACCAATGGAAGCCATAGGCGCATTTTCAAAATCTTAATGAACCTTGATATATAAAAAAAAAAATACTGCACATCTTTAAAAACTTAAATAATGGTAATAGGCATTCGATTTAAAATTCATAAAAAAATATTTTGAGATAAAATTTGTTTTGGCATCCCAAATAATCATCATTCACTTACTAAATACCTGCAAAACCCTGAAATGTGTGAAAATTCACACTTCACATCAATTTTTTTGAATTTGAGCAATTGCAGAATTTTCGGCAGAAGTATCATGAGCAGTAGAGTTTGAGTCTGTTATAAATTGTTGTTCGTCAAGTGTACTAGTGGAAGATATTGGTTCAACCACCTCTTTTGCATTTTCAGATATGGCGAAAGGAAAAATTCCACACGCTTTAAAGCCAACAGAGCCATTATTTATTTAACATCAGAATTGGGAAATTATTCTTTTTGGATTTGGCAAATTATTCTTTTCAGCAAATGAAAATGCATAGCATATTACACCAGTAAAACACGGGCATATTACCCTACATAGCTTCTAGAAATACAAATGACGATAGTGAAATAAAACAACAAAAATATAACGGTCACTCCAGAGGTTATAAAATCACAATGATATGAAAATGATATAAATCAATCGATTTATTACAAAATAATTTCCGTAAATGAATATTTTGAGTTTAAATGTAGTTTTGAAATGCTAATTTAACAGTAATTTTTAAACTTTCCTGTTTTATTTAAAATTTCTGGTGAGATTTCACTGACAGTTATTGTCAAATCTGCCATTAGCATCAATGGAATATCACTGAGTGAAGTGCAACGCCATCTGTTATTTTAGTAAGGAATTACAGACAAGTGGCATATTACCCGAGGTGGCATATTACCCCGACTTACCCTAAATTAACGTCTCAAATTATTTTTAATATTAACAATATAAAAGTAATGTACTGTGTAAAAATGAATTGTTTTCCCATCTTAAAAAGTTCATGAATAAATAATCTAACAAGTAACTATAATTAGCAAGTGTATGCAGTATGTAGTGTCGGTAACATTATGACATAAATTTTTCCTAAGATTCTTATGATTGGCTAGCTCAGGACACCCTGTCTCTTGATTGGCCGACAGGTGACATCGTCTCCTATGATTGGCTAACGGGTGATATCTTGTCCCGTGATTCGCTGACCGGCGATGAAACTAAAATATGTAAAAAATATGTGAAAGTAAAATAAAACCAAATACACATACAAATAATTGAAATTTTTATATTATAAATCCGTCATTGTTGACAGGTAATAACCTAGTAGATTAATAATAAATTAATCGACTAATTATTAATTAATCGTAACTCTCATAATTATAGACATCTCTAGTCGCGAGCCGCAACTATTGCAGCCCACTAGTAGTAATATATTTTCCACGTATTACTTCTTATTGCTAAGAGAAACATTATTTTATTCCTCAAATTATAAGATATTCTAAAATCTATATATTTGTGGAACTTCATCGGATATTTCGATCTCATCTCATGGAAAATTTCAATTTTCATCCGTCAATTCAATTTGGAATTCAAAATTTATATGAATATATGTATAGTAAAAGGCCAAAAATCCGAACTAAATATATAAATTTCAATTAGAATTACAGAGCAGAAACATCAACATAGAAATGTTATAATCTAAATAAAATTAGGAATTGAAGAAATTGAATATTTGTAGTGCCTGCGACTTTTCTAATTCTATTTATATGCTGAGTCTGAGTCTGAACTGAAAATGTTTATAGAGTTTTCCAGTAAAGTGTAGATGCATCTTTGCCAGCGTCCTGTTTATGTCGCGAGATAGCGATATCATATTTCAAAGTAGAATGAGATAAAAATGAAGTTAGATTCTCCCAGCTCAATACATCAGTTCGCATCACAGATATATTTTATAGATGCAATATCTTGCTCCGGAAATGATATTATATATCTGTTCGAATATGATTTCTTTATTATTAAAACAGATGAAGTTTATAAAAGCATTTTATGTTTTATAAACTCGTATTTCTGTGTTGGTTTAATTTAAAACAAACTATGGCATTTTAAAATACAAACCATAATTTAGTATAAGTTGGCCCATCGCGTTAGTGTCAACCCTCGTGTGCAAACATTCATAACCGCCTCCTCCAAAAACATCATTCTGAAATCAAGTGATGAGCAAAACAAAAGGAAATATCATTTCAAAATCACGCGATAAGCAATGGGTCTGAAATTTCTCCTCCTTGATGAATCGCCCGTGTGCATGCGGGAAACCTCATATGGCCCGGACATCGTAAAGATTGACCGATTGAGAGCTCTTTCTTGATTCGGTGGGTGGTAGTGTATGTCCGTTGTTAGTTGGTAGAGCGATTTGTCTAGTTAATATCGTTAACGAACGAGACTCTAGCCTGCTAACTAGGCGTTACTTTTCGGCACCTCGAAGGCTCGCGTCTCCCATCTACCGGTGCGGGCGAGTGTCGTGTTGCGACGTTTCGGCAATAGCACCCACCTCATTTGCGCGGTCGGGTTTTTTACTGCTAGCGTACACAATAATCTTCTTAGAGATACAGGCGGCTCCTAGCTGCACGAGATTGAGCACTAATAGGTCTGTGATGCCCTTCGATGTTCTGGGCCGCACGCGCGCTAATTGAATGAATCAGCGTGTCCTCCTAGGCCAGTGGTCTGGGTACCTCGCTGAACCTCCTTCCTGTTAGAGATTGGAACTTGCAATTGTTTCTCATGAACGAGGAATTCCCATAAAACGCGAGTCATAAGCCCGTCGCTACTACCGATTGAATGATTTGGTGAGGTCTCTTGTGGATCTATTATTTATATTCTCATCTTTATAGGGAAAGTCACCAGTCAGGATCCTAATAAGGACTTTTTTCTTCGTTGTCGGTTTCTTCTACCTAAACGAATCGCCTTATGAAACAACGACTTGTGCTGTCTTTCTTGTGACTTCTATAGAGCAACCGGTTACCTCATCAATCTAATCTTTCCACATGGTAAAATATTGACCACGAGACATTATTCTATCAAATTTATCTTCTAGTATTAATCTTTCTAAGTTATTACTACTCCTTCGTTGTACATGGACAAAGAAAGTAACTATTCTGTTATTAACTATTGTCGATTGCCCAACGAATTCTTTTATTTCCTCGCAACTTGGGCGTTAGATCTCCTTTCTGTCCATAATACTCTTAGTTTCCTTTGCTAAGGCCACATTTTGAAAGATTTTGTATTGTTCTTAAAAAAACTTTCTTCCTCAACATGCAAGATTCTGAAATACGTTCTCATAGTGATTTGTCAGACTTTCTTTTTTATAGATGGTGGTACTTCTTGCCATGTCTATATTCGTTCTTACATAATGCAGATTTGTTATTGACGAACCTAGATAAATGAACATGTTAGCAGCCTCATAGTTTCTTAAGCTGGGTCCAGATTAGCGATCCGATCCTGTAATTTACCGCGTAACATAATGTTCGCTTGAAATCTAGGTACAACTGAAATCTCGCGAACGTTTTGCAAACTTCTTGTAAAAATTCCAAGAGTGGATTATGCTACGGTTATAACGAAAAAAAAATTAATTTCAGTTAGAAGGAATTCGAAATACAGTGTAACTCATTTTATGCAAAGTTTAGTAAAAAAAATGAATCCGGCATTGTTGGGTTAAGATATGTTAGGTTAGGATAAACTTGACATTGTAGTTTTATTAAATTTTTGTTAAAATTTTACATATATAATACATACAACACACAAAAAATCTTGAAGAAGCTAAACTGCTGGAGAAACGTCGAAAAATAATTAAAGAAATGTATTAAATATGTTGACGAATTGTATTAACTAAAATGTATTAACTAACATTTACTTCGATAGGTGGCCAAGTGGTGGTCAGACCCAAGGCCAATAAAGTAAAATAAAAAAAAAAAATAATAACATTTACTATCTACTCTTGGTTATGTAAGCTTTGTGTCAAATGTCCGTGCTTGCGAGCATCAAAACTACGTCGAACGCGTCCAACCAAATCCAGCGAACTCCTTTGTGTTTGCGATAAAAACTGACATACCGGATCAGGTCGAGCGTTTTGTGGACCGCATGTGTGTCTGGTCCCGTCCAAACTAAACAAAAATATCACACGGCGTGTTACATTACGTGGTACATTATAAAATTTTATAAAAACAAAAATAAATAAATAAATAATATAATTAAATAATATAACACTTCTTCATTATCTAAATCTTATTTCTTCGTCTTTTTAAATTGATATTTATGATTATATGATTTGTTGAGTAAATTAATCAGCTATACTTATACAGGAATACCTCGCTTAGTCCGGGTAATCAGTTCCGCCAATATCCCGGACTGTTTGAAACCAGACTAATCGAGGAACTAACGATTAACGTTAAAATCGCATAAAAATAAACCATACAATAAGCGATTAACAGTATAAAGGGAAAAAACGATCATGTATGCATAAATAAATAATTTTGTATACAAATTTTTTAGAATTTATTTTTATTTTGTTCCATACAAAAAAAATTGTTTTTGAAATTTTCATACCGGACTATAGTGAATCCGGATTGATCGAAGCCGGACTATTCGAGGTATTCCTGTATGTGTTTCAAAAGCTGAATTGTTTTGATATTAATCATTTATCATCTTGCTCGTGATCTATAATTCTTTTAACTATAACTCTTTCAACTGCATTGCTAAGACTGGATAACAAACTAATTGGCCGATACTTTTTAGGGTTTAGTAGGTATGACCACCAAAAACTCTTATAACGTCACTCATGTGTTTGTCTGTCTATGTGTCTGAACGGTAGAAATTGTAGCCAAACGGCTTAACATAGAATGTTGAAATTTGGCATACGTATACAACTCTTTGACCGACATATAGGAAAAATATTGAGAGTTCAAAAAACAAATCAAGAGATAAATATAAACAATTATGTATTTAATAAAAAAAATAAATATTTTTTTTTAAATTTTGAGTTGTATACCAAATGAAACCTCTTAATGCGTGGATCAACAAACAAATTTTTATTTTCGAAAAAAAAAATTTTTTTCTTGGATTTTTGCCAAAAATGAGTCAAAAAACTTTTGTCCCCCACCCTATCTCCTAGAGGGATTGATCTAAAAATCTGAAAAAAATCTTCGTAATGAACATTGATGGGAACTGGAATAGTTCAACAGGAATTTTTGATCAGATAAGTTTTTACATTTTTTTGTGTCGTTCAATATATATATATATATATATATATATTCTTAAAATTTATTGTGTGGTATCAAAAGAAAGCTCTTAAGGCGTAGATTAAGGAACGATAAATAGTTGAAATTCGTTTCTTTTAACTCGATTTTAGCCAAAAACGTGCAAAAGTTCTTATCCCGCAAACGTTAAACCAAAAATATACAAAAAAAAAAAAAAGTTCATTGATATAAGTTGGAAACGTACGAGAGGAATTTTTGATCAGATTGTATTTTCGAAAAATATGGTTGTTTTTGTTTTTTTTACAACATTAATTATTTTTTTAATTCATAGCTAAATTATGGGTAATAATGTTATGGATTTTTTGTATTTATATCTAAGATAGGGCCCGTATTTTTTTAAATTAAAAATAATAAAAAATTATATATTTTTTTAATAGCTGCGAACTAAGTTACACACCATACTTCACTACACTCAACACTTCAATTCAGTTATGAGTTCAGAAGTGTTCAGTTTTTTATCATACTATTATATGCTGTGAATTAACCTATTTTTGAATTACATTTAGATATTTGTTTTTAAAGTATCAAAGAGGCATAAATAATTTGTAGTACTAAAATAATTATAAACCAAATAACATATTGTTAATAGTGAGAAAACGTTTCTGAAATTGAAAAAAATTAAGCCATTTATCAATATATTTCTAATTAATCTAATGACGACTTAAATACGAAGCAAATGCAGAAAAAAATGCTGGGATTTTTGTCAAATAATGAAGAAAAGTGATTATCAAAAAACTGTTGATTTTGATGTGATTATAGAACAAATATTCCTAGACATCCAGTATTATGTTGGCTTCTTACACTTATTAAATACTTACAAAACCCTGAAATGTTCACATCACACTTCACATCAATTTTTTGGATTTGTTGAATCTTTACTCGGTTTTGCATCATTTCATTAACTATTTCTATAACGTAAACTACTGCTTTTTTTGGTATTTTGGTAAGTATTCTAAATCAGTTTAAGTAATTCAAACGTTTCGGGCTTCCTTTTTATTTTTACCCCGAGCTGGTTTAATTTGCCATTCCGCCACTTGGCCACTTTAGTTTACACAGTACAACATATTATTAATTGTTTTTTTTTCAAAATAAATAATAAAAGAATCTCTAAAAACGTATAAGATCTAAAAGCACAAACATTCGAATTATAAAAATTAATGAAAGCCTTAACAAGTTGAAAAGTTCAAAGTCACATATGTTAATAACTAAAATTAGCGTTCATCTGGTTTTGTGAGATGTTGTAGAGCAATTTCATCTCACATTACATTTTGTAAATCTGTTATTACCCTAATGTGAAACACCTGATTCTCGGGTGCGATAATGCACAGAGCAAAAGGTGGCTGCGAAACCATCTGTCTAAAGCATCTACGTGCTTCACTGCTCGAGACAGAGAGCCTCAGACGAAGATGAAGAATGAAACATCTCAGAGGGACAGGGACGTGCCAAGGTGCAGATCTATCAAGAGATTTTAACATCATATAAAGTTACGTGTTACGCAGTTACTGGAACTTTTTTACGTGGGTTAAAATGATGAATTTTCATGAGAAGAATTTTTTAATAACTACGTTATAAACAGTAATTGAACCTTCACAGGATTACTTTATCCTACGTATTATAGACTTCTTTTAGATTAAAACTAATTATGCTGACAAATTAATTTTTCTTCCATCGAATTCTAATTAAACTGACAGATAATTAGGAAGTAATATACACTCATCAAAATGGTCTAAAAAGATATTAAATTAAATATAGAATGAAATCAAGAAAATAATGTTCATTTGTTTCCCCATAAAAATCCCACCAATAGCAAGTTGACAGGGAGACCGCGCGTGCTTTAGCCGTCTGTGCAAACATTTACAAGACCGCCATCCACTAGAATCAAACTAGCGTGCAAACTTTCATAAAAACCTGCGACATGTGGGCTTGACTCTAGCAAAGGGCGGTCCATGAATGCCAACACACGGGTAATCAACATACACGCAGTAGTTCTGTCTACATAGCATTAACAAAATTATTATAAAATATCAAGTAAACATTCCTTTCCCAACCTCATCAAATATCCCAATACTCTGTCCCAAAAAGACAGAGAGTAATAAAAGCCTGATTTATACTACTAAACAAAAGCAAAAGGACTGGGAGGGTGAGACGCGAAAGATAAGATATTAACCAGGGATGATACTACCACTTCAGCAGTGTAAAACTGACCTGGGAACAACCAATCATATAGTCGGATTACTGATAAGTGACTGTTCGTTGTTACAAGTATCGATATTCAATATTATATGCTTTCTCTGTCTATATCATTATAATTATTTGCATACCCATAGTAACGTATAGTGAC